>JAOWBL010004094.1:0-11509 GCA_028564865.1 Zenarchopterus dispar | reverse complement strand
TCTTGAATTAACAGGGAGCCAATGAAGAGAAGCTAATATGGGGGAGATATGGTCTCTCTTTCTAGCCCCCGTCAGTATTCTTGCTGCAGCATTTAGCATTTTATCCACAACTCTTCCAACCCGAGGCATCCATCACTCTGGAACAGTGGAAATTGCATCTCATCAGACCACATGACCTTGGAGCCCCACAGTCCAATCTTTATGCTCCCTAGCAAACTACAACCTTTGATTAGCTTCACTGCCAAGTTGTTTTCTTCAAGCTACACAGCTGTTCAGTCACAATAACTGTAACTCTTTTTATATTGTGTGGAAATGTTCTTACTTTAACTATCAAACAATGTTTTGAAGTCTAGTTTGGATTTTATTTGATTACATCTCATGAATGATGGCGTCTTTTTTTAAGCCAGACATTGTGTTTACTAGCTCTGAGCTTTAGATTGTTTGAATGCTTGTATGTAAAGGGGGCAGCTTCCTCACTAGGACTTATCCCCAGCAATTGTTCCAGTGCTATTTCATTTTTTTTTTCTTTTTAACAGCCAGCGAGAAAAAAAGCACCAGTTCAGACAAACGAAAGCTAGTGTCACTAAAACTTTATAGGGCTGTATTCAAGAATTGGTTACTTTATGGTCAAGGGGCAGGATTGTTTTTAACAACCAACATCAAACTAAACCATTCTCAAATCATGCCTGTGTTGAGTTAGTTGAGTTGAAGGTAATGAAAATAAATAAAACAAAGAAGACATACTAAAAGCAAAATTCAAGAGTCCATGCACTATTCCACAGGCAGTACATGGAAAAAGTTAATGTTATAAACTTTGCAGTCGGTGTCTGTGGAAGTTCCTGATATGCTGACCAAAAAAAGCCAGTCACAATGACTATTTAAAACTGAATTTAAAAACAGTGTTTTCATCTTTATTAATAGACATTACTGGTTGTTTCAAGGTTTATGAATTCCACTCGAGCGTCAGAGATAAATTGTATTTGCAATGACAGTCATAAATACCACTCATCACTTGGATGTGCAATGCTTATTAATGTTGTTCTATAAGCACTGAAGAAAGTGGTTCACACAGAAGCTGTTCTAATCTGAGCTTAAAAGCAGCATTTGCACTGTCATTATCAAACACAGTGCAATTGGATTTCCTAGCATTCATGCATCCCAAAAACAAACAAACAAAAAAACTAGTAAATACCAAGTGGCGGCGTTCACAATTACCAATCAGCATCTGGAAACTCCTGTCAGTGTTTCCAGACTGCTGTGTGCTGCGCTATATAAAGCCTCATGAATTTTTTGTAAGCACCTTTAAAGATACACCATGTCACCCTTCAAGAAGACACAACAGTCACACAGGGAAATGCAACAGAAAACAGTAAAACAATAAAACAGTGATAAAAAATTACTAAGAATATGCAGTTTTAAACAGAGACGTGAGGATTTTAAAGTCTGAAAAGATGAGCAGATAAAAGCTCTGGAGCCCATGGTGACCATATAAACAGACAGAACTGTGAACTGGATGGAGGATGATGACCTGACACTCTGAGATAGTGTGTTGATGTGTAACATTTCAGAAAGGTAGTGGGGAGTGAGGCCATGGATAGTCTTAAAAGTAAATAGGAGAACCTTATGTTCAATGCAGAATTGATCATTCACTAAAAGTTCACTAAAGGAAGGTTTAGGTGAGAAGTAACAATGTAATACTCTGACTGTGTATATATGGAAATGCAAACCAGTTCATGATACATTCCAAAGTTGAACCAGCTCTGAATGGCCTCTAGCACCAGTCCAGCACCAGTCCAGCACCAGTTTCAGCTTGATAAAAAAAGGATTATAAATGATTACTTAGCCTGCAGAGCAGGATGATGTATCCGCAAATCCTGAGCAGACCTTTGATTTTTTAAATGTCTGTTTTCAAAGGTAAAGAGTCCTAACTGGGTTTTTTCATATTTGTTTTTGAAACAAGCTTGTCCATGTTTGCATTTACTGGAAAAGGCTTGCAGGGAATAAAAACTCCCCGGTTTTCCCATGAACCACACACAAACCTGAGCACCACTTACTTCATCAAAATCTATATAGGTGGTTGTTGGAATTTTAGTGGGTGGATAGATGTCTTCCCAAACCAATCATGTGATAATTGGTATGATCACAACAGGGAAACAATTTTTAGATGAGAGTCAGTGGGAACTAAACTACAGTGAAACATCATGTTTCACCTCTTAGATTGGATTTGTGTTGGGAGACTGTAAATAGATAGAAATGGGACATACATTGACAAAGATAACGGAAAAGTAACACAAAAGCATAAGTGAAAGCAGTGCAGAGTGATGCCCAGAATAACAGTTTATGGTTTATATAACCTTATTTGTATAGTATTTTTTAAAAAAAGTGTCAGAGAAACCTCAAATGACTCATAAATAATACGCACTAGGAGACAGTTGGTCAACTTGCCAAATTAAATGCTTAACACTAAATTCTTCTGCCAGATACAATGTTTCTTTATCTCTTTCACCGGTTCACTTCACAGTGTTTTCTTTTGTGCTATAAGAGATCAGAAGGAATGTTTCCTCACTTTGTCAAAGCCCTCTAAATGTCTCAGCTGTTCTCACTTTTAGGCTTTTTTTCTCTCTAGCAGTGACACAGGACTCTATCCTGTGCATTGCTACTTTTACAACTCTACAGCTCCCATTATAAAATCCAGACTTCTTTTTGTAATCTGCTGAAGGAGCTAGCTTCCCAGCACTACCCCTGGCACATGCATACACATGTCGGTGCAAACAAGTCAATTCTCTTTCTCTCATCTATAAAGATTAAGGCACAATGTTTTAAAAATGCACTTGCAAACATGTACTGTATATTCCATTTGCTCTTTCTGTCTGTGGTAGAATCACGCTGAACCTAACTCTCTCTCACAGACATTTCCTGTTGGTAGTGGTTAAGATAATAAGCGGTTTTTGAGAGGGAGTGTATGTTGCTAAGTATTGTACCTCTACCTGCTAATTAACACCCACAGACTGTGTATATGACCACATTATCTGTACGACAACCACAAAAACACACACCCATGTGTACATACAAACATATTGGAGGCACTTCATTGTTTCCACAGTGATGTTATCCATGCACTCAGAAATCATTGAGAGAATGGAACAGCAGTGTGTGAACACATGTGCATCTTTGTAGCCAATGCTTTTATTTATTTTTTATAATTTGAATATGAAAGCATTCCCATTGATTTGGTCCACAAAAGTCCATCCATCCATACATACATCCATATCCATCTTCTTCCACTTATCCATGGTCGGGTTGTGGGGGCAGTAGCCTAAGCAGGGAGGCCCAGACTTCCCTCTCCACAGCCGCTTTATCCAGCTCATCTGCAATCCAGCTCAATGCTTTTTTTACAGTTAACTTTGCAAATTTCCTTGTGATTGTATTGCGTTGTGTTGAGTTGAGTTAAATTGAGATGAACTGAATTGCTGGTTGCAGAGACATTTAGAATAGTGTATTCTATAAACGTGTTCATCATTTTTGGCATCTCTCCTAACTTTTTCTGAGTGGCTGCTGTTATTGAAGTCTAGACTTGTTTACATTGTCTAAGTACAAGAAAGTTACTATATACTATATCTATATATGTTAAATTTTGATTGCATGTTTGAAAACATGTTAACGTTCATGAAACTGGGGTTTATGTAAGTAATCCAATGGGTGTTGTCTAAGAAGTTGAAACAATTGTTCATGTTGTACTTTTGGTGTTTATTTGATCAGTTTACATTCATACCTGTTCTTACAGAATATGATGTTTAAAAAGGCTGGTAAAGGGTGTTTCAGCCTATCATATCTTAACACGCTGGTTTGTTATATTAATAATTCTTTTAACAATAAAAAAATAAAAAAGAACAAAAACAAAAAAAAAAAAAACCTGAGTGTGAATGCATGTGTGTTTGTGTGTGTGCACAGGTTGAAAGACACACGTTTTGCAGAGTATCAGACAGCCAGCAGAGAAGACTGGGGAGAGCATTTGCTCTGCTTGTTTAAAGAAACTCTCAGGGTAGATGAATGGTATCAGAGGGTGTAATTAACAGTGACAAGAGCGAAAAAAAGAAAACTTGTGCTGCAGCCCTTTACTCACCCTTTCTTACTTCCTTCCCTTGGTGCTCTACACATAACTGCAAATCACATTTGCTTACATGAAATGCTTAAAGGGAAGTGGCGTCAAATAAAAAAATGATAGTAGACTTTTAAAAGAGGTGTCTTATACAGCAGCGGTCCCAAACCTTTTTTGGCGCCACGGACCGGTTTAATGTCAGACAATATCTTCACGGACCGGCTTCTAAGGTGTGGCGGATAAATACAACAAAATAAAATGACATGGTATTTTCTACACATAATAATAAACGTGAATTCATTGTGCATGCAACTATATTAGCAGAATTTAATTCAATGCAGGATACTTGATCTCCAAGTGGTGGAGCAGTTTTGAAGGCTTCGTTGCCTCATTAGAGAGCTGGTCGCCGCTTATTACGCTGAGCGGGCTCGGTGCGTGGGAATCACGTGTCGCGATAAATCCGTATTTTAAGTAGGACTCCTGCTGTTGTCTGTTAAATGCAGCTTTCTTTTTCTTTGAAGTCAAAGGCTCTTCTGTCTCCTGACTGGCTCTTTTACCCTGCGCAAAGAAACTTTCCAAAGACGTTTGTTTTTTACTCCTTTTGCTAGCTTGTGGGTTTAATATCAGGGTTAATGTATCACGTGACTGAAACAAGCCTACTGACGTGCATCATAGATGGATATAATGGAGAGAATCCGGTCATTTTTCAAAATAAAACATTGTTCAGAGTCGGATAACAAATAAAACGGAAATAATGTAAGTTATTTATTCTTCCTTTGTGGCCTGGTACCAAACGACCCACGGACCGGTCCGCAGCCCGGGAGTTGGGGACCGCTGTTGTACACACTGCTTTTGCAGAGTAACGAGTATGAGTGGGTGATGGCTTTGGGAAGGAGATGAATAGAAATACAGTCATCTTGTAAAGCCACTTCTTATGTCACTGAAGTGGCCATAGATGCTGGAAGTGATTTTAAAATGCAGAGCCAAGCCACATTAGGATTTAGAATAAACTGTGTATCTGTAACATACACAATCATCTGTTATGGCTGTTCAGAAGTTCTTATTTATTAAAAAAAAAAAAGTAAATAGTTTTCATCTAAGTCACTGTGACTTGCAAACTCAATGTCCATAAGTTGACAAAACCCATAAACTAATTCTTCATCTGTTCATTCACACTTATCCACACATAAACAAGAATCTACTTGGCTTTTATCTCACCTCTCCTCAGTCAAAAGGCAGGGGTACACCCTGGAAAGGTTCTCAGCTGCTTCAAGATCTAAAGAAAACTTTTATCACCTAAAAATCTTGAAAGTTTTTGTTCTGCATGACTGACTAAAATTGATTCACGTCAACAAATTGCTTTAAATTGCCTTTATAACATGTCATCCAACCTTCTGAAGACAACACAGTTTTTCCAAGTTCAGTCGAACATTAAAATGCAGTCTGACGTTAATCTGACGCCAGAACTAAAATGCCTCTGGGAAATTGTGTTCCGGTGTCTCCCACATGCCTATTCAAGAAGCACATTGTTTCCACAGCTGAGATGTGGTGGGTAGAGCTCACAAGTCTATGTGCCAAAAAAGAAAAACTTCTAATTTTCTGTTTGTTTGTTTTTGTTTTTTTGTAATGGTAGCTACTGTCTGCAGTAGGTGTTTCTGATCAGATGTTGCTCATTAGAAACAAGTGTGGAAATTTTCCTTTGCTGTGATTGTGCTCAGAAATGTAATTCTTATCTAACACAGTTTAAATTTTTGCAGGGCAGTTGGAAGTCCTTTGGTCATGGACCCCAACAGCATTTGCAGGAAAGCAAAGCGTCTCGCAGGGAAGCAGGCTGAGCTGTGCCAGACTCAGCCAGAGATTGTGAGTGAAGTAGCCAAAGGAGCCAGGTTGGGTGTCAGGGAGTGCCAATACCAGTTCAGGTACCGCCGGTGGAACTGCACTAGTCACAACAAATACTTTGGCAAAATACTCCAGCAAGGTGAGTGATAAAGCACTGAATGTGCCCACTTTTGCTTTTGCAACGAGTGTGTGATTATAATTTTTTTCTCTTTTACTTGTTCTATCAAGCATGAAGTTATACCTCTTGAAATAAATCGTTTAAGGTGCTGATACAGATCCAAACTTTAGTCTTGCTCAGAGGTTTTTACAAGATTGACTGTCATTTGTCGCTGGTTACAAGCCCTTCTTTGTTTTGGTTACATGGCCTTTTTTCACCCCTCTCTTTTCTTTCAAACCATGAACTTAAAATACGATGCTGTATTTATGCATTTGCAAATGACATGTTTTGCAAATATTCTTATTACACTGTATAAGGTAAAACAGTTTTACTAGTTGTTGGTTTTCTTTTTTTGGAAAAGATGTTCATGAAAGGCTCTGAAACACATCTACAGTTTGCAAATGCTGCATAATTTTATAAAGCTCTGCTGTTCATGCATGTTATAAAGCATGTGAGTGGGTGCACGAATGAGAGACCATAGTCAAAGCTTTGTGTATTGCTACACTAGTAAATTTCAGATAGTACAACATAAACATTTATAAGCCTTACTGGGCTTAGAAATGACACTGGTCACTTTCAATGGGAAGATCCCATTTCACATCTTGGATTGAGTGTTTTTGTCATCAATGTTTTGATTTGTGTTACTCCATGGTTCATTGTCGCCTGACAAGGTGGACACATTGACATCCCTGGGTAGTATTTTGCACACCATCTTAAAAGCAGTTATGCCACTGTAGAAGTGCAGAGGGGATTCACCCTCAAATGTTTTCAGCTAGTAATTTTAAATGCTGAATGAAAATGAAACACTAGTCACAGTTCTTGTGGAACAAAAACTATATGTCCCCAAAATAGATGTATGTGGACTGTCTCATGAATTTTTTATGAATTTACACATCCTGTTGATCACCTACAACGAACACCCACTGTGCTCCAAAAAGTCAGAATCTTCTCAGTCCTTCATGGGTAAGACATATGCCAGTGGTAATATCCAGAGGCTGCACAGATGTGTGATTCTGTTCCACTGTTCAACTTCTGTTCCACTTTAAGAACAAATAAAGCTAGATCTGTGAATATAAGCTTCAAGTTGAGCTTACTTTGTTTACAGGGACGTGCGGTCAGGGGAGGTGAGGCACTGCCTCACCTGCCATCATGAGATGTATACTAATGATAAAATAAATATTGGTCCACTGATCTGTGCTATAAATGCTATTTTTGTATTATTCAAATAATTTAAATCATTTTTATAATCAAAATCGCTGTATTTTGCGAATATCCTTTTCAGTTACAGCGTAGGCAGCAAGGTGAGGCAGCACGAAGCTGTGCCTCACGTCAGATTACGCAATCCCTTGCAAACTGGGTTGAGAGCATGCCTTTTTGCTTACTCAGTGTATGCTACCAATGTAATGCTTTATTAATTTTTTTTAAACCTTGTACACATTTTTATTATATGTCCTCACTTTCCACATAATAGGTAATGTATTTCTAGTTCTATTTGTATCTCTATCATTTATTTAGTGTTAGGATCTCACATAAAGCCGCACTGAACAGACATAAGGTGAGGCAGGCAATAGTTCTGCCAGAATGAAGAGGGGGTACGTGATTTCAAGTAAATTCCTGTTCGTGAAATTCAATAGGAGTCCATTATTTTATGTTTCCCTCTACTGACTGCAAAAATGGTGGATGTAATATCCCAATTCAAAAACTTCTCAAAATTGGACTTTCAATCAAAACGTGAAGTAATAAATAATGGACGACCAGTGCTGGAGCTAAAGGGCTTGCTTCAAAGGATGGGACAGAAGATAACTCGATCATTTCAAAGTGAGTGGTACAATCGAAAAGACTGGCTGTGTGGCTGTGCTACAAGAAACCGCCTTTTCTGTTATTCCTGTAACGTGTTTCTTGTGCTGAGCAATCAGAAAACACCTGCGAAGAGGAACTGAGTGAGACATGCAGTTCTTCTGCCTCATGGTAGGGGGCAGTCGTGATCCCAGTGATTCTTGTTGTGACTCCTCAGCTGCAGAAAAAGTGACAGCACACTACGATCTACAGTTAGTCAAGTGCAGCCATCAGAAGAAGTCAGTGCCTCATTAGCCATGAATGTGACTGCACGTCACTGTTTGTTTATTAATCTGTAATTTTGGAGTTGTTTTTTGTATGGGTTGATGTCTTTATAGAAACAGCCTTCTTTTGTTTTAGAATATTTCCTCAATTATAATTATAATTTAAAAAATGGAATAGCATTAAAATATAATGAACCTCATTCATCAACAATTGAATTTCTTTTGTAAGCCCTTTTATGGTGAGCCATAGTCTTTTACAGCAGGGCTAAATATGTTCAATTTATTAAGGGTTAATCTCATACATAACACTCATGTTGCCCACTGCTAACCACAAATTTCCCCAGGGGTCAATATTATGTGCTATATTTTTATTTTTCAAGTTTTTATTTTTTATTTTTCCTGGAAGACATTCTCCTTCTGTTACACACTTGACTAAGCTCCAAATATTTACAATGTCTGGCAAAACCCCTTCCCACAGCGTAAACAAATGTGACTACTGTGACCATCCTTCTCTATAGTAGTTCATTGTTTAATAGGATACAGCATGCACAGTGGAGTGGTCAGTTATTTGGCTACTGGAAATATTTCTGTAAGAAAAACACAATCTTGCTATTATTTTGCATACTGCAGACAATTCTACTGTTTGTCTACTCTGTACTGCATGTTACATCATAGCAAAATACATATTTACTGCTACTGTAGTATGTGTTGTCAAAAACTTTCAAAAGCAGCTTACATCCTCATGGTCTTTTCTTTAACTTTTAGGTTGACTTAAGTCTGTCTCATTTACACACTTTATATTTTACTGGCATTGCCATTTCATTTCCATCAATGAAATTGACACCAAGGTTGTATGGATAAAAATAATTTTATTTTTTATTTTTAAAACACCTTGTTAAAACACCTTACTTGCTGACTTTTTCCTCTTATATACATCGCCTTACTTCTTTCAGATGCTAAACAGCTCAATTGCTGAGCTGTTTTTCCTCTCTGGTTTGGCTACCCTGTTTCCCTATCTCTTTCAAATGTTAAGACACCCCTCGCTGAGTCTCCTTTGTACACATATGCCTCTTCCTTTTCTCCTTTCAGGTGCGGAGACATGCTCAGCTGCTGCGCTGTTTTTCCTATCTAGTCTGGCTACCCTGTTTCCTCTGTCTCTTTCAAATATATTCAAACATATCTCACTTCCTTCTCCTTTCAAGTGCAAAGCTCACCACTGGTCTTTCTCCTCCTACTTTCCTTTTCATGTCATGTGATAAAAACTCTGGTGTTTCTTTGTTTGGGAGACTAGACTGACCAGCTTACCATGCTGTTCGGCCGATTCTCGTTGCAACGTAAATAAAGTACTAAACTTGGAGCTCACCGTGATTGTGTTTTTGGATAAAGAACCTCTCTGTGCAATTGTTAAAATTGCCAGAACAACAGGTAACACAATCCTGAACATATATTGTTCACCTTTAACATCAGTCAAAGGCTGAAGAAAGGCCATCTAAATGTTGATTTATTATCACAAAGTACGTATTGTTTGCACAGTCTGCAAAAAAAAAAAAAAAGACCATGATGGCGTTCAGCTTTGTTCTGTACCATAAAAAAATACTATTGTACTTTTCTTTCAACCCCCAAGTACAAAATCTCTTTTAAACCTCTCCAAACCAAACATCCATCCATCCATCCATTTTCTGGAATCCATTTCTGGGTCATGGGGGTCTGCTGGAGCCAATCAAAAAACAAACAAACAAACATACAAACAAACAAAAAAAAGCCACACATGTGAATTACAGTACAAGTGAAAACAATATTAGTTGTATTTTTATGTGTAGCTGTTTCTGGCTTTTTCCAAGTACCTAAGCTGGTGCCCCATGGAACAACGAGTCTAAAGAGGGAAACCTCGCCTGGAAAAAAAAATAGTGATTGTATATGTATATTAAAAGTAGCAGTTCTTTTTTGGGGGGGAAGTAATTCTATATTTAAGGTGTGTGTGTACATACATACAAAGATAAATATACATACATCACGACTTGCATTCTTACCTAATGCGAGTAAGACTGCAATTCACCACATGCAGTAACTTTTTTTTGGTTTTTCCTATGCCACATATGAATTTACTAAGGCTGTGCCGTTTTTCAGAATAAAATTTTGATAACCAGAAGTACCAGAATACTGTTGTGCATGTGTAACAAGAGTTACAATATATATTTCCTCTTTTGAACAAGAGCCAGTCAACTACTTCTCTTTGCATTAAATGTTTTGTGTGGAATATTATGCTGTGTTTCTGATAGTATTTAAAAAGTCATCTATTGCCACCTTGAATAAGTTGCAAACATGATATCAATTGTTTGAATTTGATCAGGCAAAAAAAAAAAAAAAGCAAATGTAAACATCAGTTTAACATATCTTTTCAGAAGATTTTTTATCTTTGAAAACACCTTACAGAATTTCCTTTCTTTTCTTTTCTTTTTTTTTTTTTTTAAATGTGTGTATGCATTGGGAGTTCAGCCGGCATCCTTACGTCAACCTGAGGTCAGATCCCTGTCTGATGGCTCTCCAACAGACAACGGCAGCTGTTGTATTTCAGATTGGGCGTATTCACACTTGACTGATTCTTCTCTTCATCAGATTGGACATGCTTGAAAAGATTAGCTAAGATTGCCTTTTCTCATAGCTTCTCTCTTTGGATCTCTTAACATCTTACTCCAACTCTTTGAAGTCTCTAATAAAACTGACATTGGGTCACTGCTGGATCATCTTCAATTACTGTGTTGCTTTTTCTTTTGTGTGATTAGATTTTTAGAGGGCTACTTGTCTCTTCTTTGACCAGCATTACAGAGGACATTCTGATCTGTGTTTAATTAACATGTCATTAAACTAGTTATTAACATTAAACTTAATTAAAATGTATCTTTGTTGCTTATTAACTTCTTATGCTCTTGCATACCATATATACGTATATATGTGTGTGTGTGTGTGTGTGTGTGTGTGTATCACATTAGTGCCCTGGTCACCCAACAATTGATATGAACCTTGCTAATCCAGCAAAAATATCACCATGGCATTATTATTGTGTCTCTCATGTATGAGTCTGTCATTGTGGTAAGTGATTATAGCTTTGCCCTGACCCTGATACAAACCCCCTATAGCATTGGAACCTCGGTCAGTTAAGTGAATATGTCAGACTCCAGAAATCCAATGCAGGAAAAGATGTGGAGGAGGAACCATCATGGTCAGAGAAGCCCTTGCACGTCATGTGCCATTGACAGACTGAAGACGTGGCTGACATTGAGAAATCCTACCAAAGGCTGTAAAATGTGGGACTGAAGGACAGCACAGAGTGGCAGCACAAGAACAGACCTTGAG
>JAOWBL010004091.1:0-11512 GCA_028564865.1 Zenarchopterus dispar | reverse complement strand
TCAAGTAGTTGTCTTTTTTTCTCCTTTCAAAATGCCCTTCATCGTAACCATAGAAAAGTCACTCTTCAGTTTTTATTTTTTTATTTTTACATTCAAAGCTACAAAGCTGAAGACCTCTTCAGCAAGTATAAATATTGAAACATCTCTCCTAACGTTTTCCATGTATATCTCATTGGAGCTTGAAATTGATTTAAAGTTGGCTAAAAGAAGACAAGCATTTTGAAAAGCAAGCTCAGGGGGGAGTAGTTGGAGTTTCTTTTTTTTTTTTTTTTTTTTAGATTAACATGCTCCTAATGTAAGATTGACATGGTTTTGACATATCCTACTGATCTCTTTTTTCCTTCTTTCAGCACATTTGGGATGTTGAGCTACATCAGTCTTTCCACAGCAGTTTTTGTCCTTTTTTTTTTTTTTAAGAAAACTAAAAGAAGACTGATGTTTTTTTCAAGGATATTTCAGCTGAAATTCCCACCTTTTGCTGTCTTAACCTTTTGAAGAACTATATTTCATCAATTTTCAGACCAGATGCTCACTTTTTTTCAGTCATTCTTGCTCCTCTATCTGAAAACATTTGCATACCTTACATTACCATTTTCTAATTCCAACCGGCTAAAAATGTAAATAAAACAGAATTTAAATCTAATAACCCTATATTTAATTCAGAATAGTGCATAAACATTGTAAAAAAAAATTTTAAATTAGGGAAATTACCATGTGAAGAACTGAGAAGACCAGTTTATGGAGTCCTGAAGGAGGAATGGTGTCCCTTTCTTATTTAATGTAGGGTTTGAACTGTTTTTTAATTTTTTTTAATTTTACGATTTTTAATTTGTGGAAAGTCTGAATCCAGGCTAGTTCTGCACCTGGATTCTGCTACTAAAACCCTGCTTTTTTTCCTGGATTGACATGCCTTACTAACAAAAAGGAAGCCCCTCTTCTTTATGGTGCAACTGTTGCTCTAAACCCTGCTTTTTACCTTCCAGGGTTGATGTTTCCTTGCTAGATGTGCTAGCTGTCTATTCCAGACCCACATGTCTTTGAAGTACCGGTAGTTTCTAAAAGTCCAAAGATTTCATCCATAATCTTTGTTCCTGCTGTCAAAATACTGTTTAAAAGGTAAAATTTTTACCTGAATATGTTAGAAGCAGGTATGTGGAGGGCTGAAGGAGAACCCGAACATGCCAGAGGAGTTACCCTGCCTTCTTATTCTGGTTTTCACTTTTTTGAAACAATAACAGTCAGAAGTTTGAAATAATGAGGAGAAAAAAACCCCCAAACAATTGTCATTTGAGTGAATCAGTTGAACAGTGAGTGTTTGCTGAGATCTGTAACTATTTGTTTCTCGGTGATGATGAAGTGACAGATGACCTCAGATTTGTTGTCTTGGAACTGAAACTATAATGCATTTGTAGATTATAGAGCTGCCAGGCAGCGTTAGCTTTCTCCGCCGATCTGCCATCTGGGATGAACAATCAAAAACGCTCTCAGATGGAACTCGAGCTGACAAGTTTCTCCCGTTTTCCTGGAGGAAGGAGAAGTAAACAGACGAGAACGTGGTAGGCAACAGGTCCTGATGAGAGAGGTGATGAGAGGTTCATTATTTTTCTCATTCCTTCCTACCTTCCTTTGTCCCTTCCACCTTCCCTTTCTTCCTTCTTTTAGCCGTGTTTCTTTCTTAATCCCTTCCTTCCTACCTTTCTAACATCTTCACCCCCTCTCCACTTTGCTTCCACTCTTTCTTCATTTCCTTCTCCCTCACTCTTCCTTCTTTCCTCTCTTCCTTCCATGCCTACCTTTTACTCCCTTTCTCCTTTCCTTTCACCTGTCTGTCCTTCGTTCCCTTCACTCGCTTACTTCTTCCTTTCCTTTTTTCTTTTCATGCTTTCTTTCTTGCATCTTTCAGCCTTCCTTCCTTGTTTTTTCCCTTTCTACTTCCTCCTCTTTCTTCCTTTTAGCCTGTTTCTTTCTTAATTCTTTCCTCCCTACCTTTCTAACTTCCTCACTCCCTCTCCTCTTTGCTTCCACTCTTTCTGTATTTCTTTCTTCATTTCCTTTTCCTTAATTCTTCCTTCTTTCCTCTCTCCCCATCTTTCTTATTCTTTATTCCTTTCTTCCATACTTACCTTTCACTTGTCTATCCTTCCTTCCCTTCACTCATTTACTTCTTTCTTTCCTTTCTTCCTTCCTTCCTTTTCTTCCTTTCATGCTTTCTTCCTTACATCTTTCAGCCTTCCTTCCTCGTTTTTTTACTTTCTACTTCCTATCTCCCTTTCTTCCTTCCTTTCTCCCACCCTTTGTCCTTTACTTCCTTTCTTTCCATTCCTTCTTTCCTTCCCTCCTGTCCTTCCTCCTTTCACTCTTTCGTATTTCTTTCTTCCTTCTGTCCTTCCAACCTTCCTTCCCTCTCTTGTGTCTGTCTTCTTCTCTACCTTCATTGCCTTTTTCCTCATTTTTGTTCTTCTTTCCAACCTTCTCTTCTTTTCTTTCTTTTCTTCATGTCTTCCATCCTTTCTATTCAGTCTTGACTTTTAAATATTTTGCACCATTCGGTAAGTTGCTTGAAATCAGTGAATTTTACAAGAAAACGGCCTTCGATTGGAGGAAACATCTGCATCTTGTTAGCATCTCTGAATGAATGAATGAGCAATGCTGATGTCCTTTTATTTCGTCTCTGGTCAGAGCTTCAAACTACCTCTGAAGTCTTGGTGCTGCCAGAGTTGACAACCTCCAGAGAGGAGGAAATAAAACTCTGGAAGTGCAGGAAGTTCCCACTCGTTCCGTCGCCTGATTCACAGGTGACACCTCTGCGATCTGAGCGAGGTCGTTCCTTTGTGCTAACCTTGTTTATTCATCCGCTCACTTCCCTTCAGCTGGCCATGACTCACCCCAGCCACCACCTGAACTTCGGCATGAATCCCGATCACGCCCGCAACTCCCTGTCCAACTGCGGCATCCGTCAGCCAAAGTATGGCGACAGGAAGGCCCACCACATGTACATGAGGAAGAAGGGTGAGCTGCTCTTACCGTCTTCATCAGTGGACATTTCTCTCCTTCCCGTGGGCTCTAACCCTTCCACCTCTCTGATTATTTTTTTTCTTCTAACAGGAATTAACACTTTGATTAACATCATGTCTCGTCTGGGGCAGGATGACCCCTCCCCTTCCAGGTAAGCCGCCTGCAGCCTTGTATCTGCTCATGCTATCACTGACCACAGGAGCAATCAAAGGGACCATTTTTGTGATTAATATACCCGGCAGGCCTGCTGACAAGAAAATTAACTGTAACTGTGCGAGGAAGGGACATCTCAGGGGAAATGAAATGAGCTAATCTTAAGGGCAACGACTGCTGATTACTGAATGTGGGCCAGTATCGCTCTCGGGGCGCGGATCAGCTGAGCACCTGCGCGTGAAGTCCGTCGGTCTGTCTCGCTACGTCTTCAACTGTCCTCACGTCTCTGCTTTTCCCTCCCGTGTGTCCAGGATCAATCACAACGAGAGGCTGGAGTTCCTGGGCGACGCCGTCGTCGAGTTCCTCACCAGGTGAGCGAGCGCTCGCACAGGTTTCGATCGACGCAAGTGCTAATTGAAGCAGACGACGACGCTGTCGGTCTTTCGGCCTCTTTTTGTTGTCTTCCCCTTCGCCTATTCGATCTCTCACTTTCAAAAACTGGGATATCACAAGTCCCCCTCATCCCTCTCTTTGGTTTCAACGGTCAGAAATTCTCCATGACAACACACAATGAAGTTGCCTGGAATTGGTGTCAGGAATGCTGACTGTGCTACCGAGTCCCAGGTGAGCGTGGACGTGGCCGCCCGGAGCTTACCCCAGAGCAATCTATATGTATATGGAGATATATATACCTACCTACTTCCCTCTCCGTTTGGGAATTACTGCTGCAAAATAAAAGAAGGCGCAAGATGTAGCGTTAACGCCTGTGCAGATTTTTTTTTTTTTTTTTTTTTTATATCCAACAACATAACTTCTACCACCAAAATACAATTTGTAACCCTCAATAGTAACACTTCCACACCAGTGAACATTCAGGAAGGGATTAAACCTTAATAGGAGCTGACACTGTGGTACACAGGAAACTGCTTCAGCTCCTCATGCAGTGAGAACAGTGTTGCAAAGCTGGTGGTTAGCCTCTGTTTCTCTGTATATCTCCGGGCTGTGTTTTGGCACTTTTCCTCCTTCTACCCCCCCACATCCTTCTTTCCTTCTTCCCCTGCCTTCCTTCTTTGATTGTTAGCGGCTGACGAGACATGCTTGGCCTACGCTCTGGCCCTCTGAATTATTTATCAGCCTCTTGTCCAGTTAAATGGGTACAGCAGATCCAGCCAGCCGCCTTGTGCACCTTCGGTGCACGCCGGCGTCGGAGGCTCCCAGCTCCTCTGCTGTCCAGCCAACAGAACATTTTGCACATGTGAATAGTCCAAAACGCAGCGACTTGACTTGAACAGACCCACAAGGTCGGCGAATAGGGCGAAAAATTGACACAAGACAAAGAAACATCGAGTCCCTCCTTCAGAAAGTCCTTGAAACATTTCTAAATTAGCAGAAATTATAAAGAGAAATTCCCGTTAAAAAAGCAAACTAGAAAACTGTGAGAAGAAGTCAGAGAGGCAAGGAAATAATTCTTCTGTTTGTTCTTAAGCCGTAAACTTTAAAAATCAATAGAGCAGACTGTCTGCAAACAGCCAGCGTGACCCTTTGATGCTGTACAGTCAGATTTATCTCACACCAGTGTTCCAATAGACTTCTGATCAATAAACAGAGATACGGACTCTGGTTCTGTCCCTGAACCCGCTCGCTCGATGTGACTGACTGACAGTTCGGCTATCAGACTAAATGTCTCTAATGGAATTGTTTTCCACTATTCTAAGTTTTCTTTTTTTGATTTTTGTTTTTATATCCTATCCAAGTGTTCTGTCCTCTAACAAACGGACCTCTTGCAGATTTGAAAAGTACGGCGCCACCTGCTTTCCTCCCGTTATGTTGATTGGAAACGACTGAATTAAATGGCCTGTTTTAATTCGAATGAAATCAAATGACACGCCACGGTTACCGAGACGCCGGACCGTAATGGAAATGGAACCGGGTCTCGGGAACCCAGCTGTGGAACCACTGAAGCGTCTGTGGGCATTTGTGGGTCCCAGAGCTGGGAGGACCGGGAATCTGCTCCTGAGCTTAACTGTACTGAACTGTACCTTTTCTTCATTATGCATCGTCACTTTTATTGGCTTGAACTCCCACTAGATGTGATCACACGCTGTGGGGTTTTCTTTCTTCTTCTCTGCTCTTTGAATTCTCGTCTTTGTGTTCAGAAACAAATACTCCAGGGGAAAGTGGAGCACAAGTGAAATCCCTCTCGTCTCCGTCCACAGTGTCCACCTGTACTACCTTTTCCCCAACCTGGAGGAGGGCGGCCTGGCCACCTACAGAACAGCAATCGTCCAGAACCAGCACTTAGCCATGCTGGCAAAGGTAAACCACCTCCCTCCTCATAACCTAATGTTGAAGTATGAAAAAAAACACGCACACACACGAGCAAAGCAGTTTTTCTTCATGAATAAACATTTATTTGTGTGACACGTTCCAAAACAGTTGTGTTGGGGGCAATTTAGTGCAAGTGAGGGAAAAAAATGGATGTTATTTGAAACTGTTGATGTCAGCAGGTGATTGTAATAATGATTTGTTGCTAAAACAGTATCCATGGAAGTCTTTCAGCAACAAAGATGGGTAGAAGATCTCCACTTTGTCAGATGAAATGTGCTGAAACTGTGTTCCTCAGCAGGGCATGATTTTGTTCAAAAATCTCAAGGAAATTGGAGGGATTTCAGTATGTAAAAGGTGAGGGCTGCAGGACTAAGTCGGACATGCTGGATCTCTGATTCCTTAAAACGGCTGAGTCATCAACTGCTGATGAAAACGCATTAGCAAGGAGCTAGAGTGAAAAGCTCCACAATACAGAGCTACATTCAAAAATACAGTTAAAATCTTTACTGGACAAAAATGAAACTTGTTGAGAGGAGATATCGACATCTCTGGGGTCAGCGGGGTCTAGGATGGACCATCACAGATGGAAACTATTATTACAGTCAGGTAAATCACTACTCAAGAGCTTTTTTTTTGAAGAAGAAGAAGAAGAATTGGTCACTATGTGTTCCAGACCAAAGATGGAAAGTTTCAGAAGTCCAAATCCAGATGACCCTGATACAACCTCAGTGATGGTACCAGGGTAGATATCATCTACAGATCTGTGATGGGAGGACACCTGGGCCGGTGGCCTGTCCAGGTGGGCACCACCTTTAGCTCAAAGACAGCTGTGATAGGCTCCTGCAGAACCTTGGAAAGATGGATGGAGGAGTCTTTCACCGAGACGATCCACAACCACGTTCTGGACACAGTAAAGCCATAACAGAGGAAGAAGAGGATACAGGTGCTGGATTGTAGAGCCGGTATTCCTCACCTGTCCCAGGAAGAGAGCGTTGGAGGGGTTTTTTTTTCAAATGTAAAACGTGACGATGACCCAACTTTTTGTAACATGCCTTAATAGATTTCTTCAGAAAAAAAACGGGACAAAATAGGAGCTGAAGTGCTCCATGGCGTGGCATCCTTCCCCCTAAAACATGTTCTGAGCAGAAATCTCCTCACTGTTGGAGGAAGTATTGTATATGCAAATGAAATAAAAAAAAAAAAAACAGATCCCATTTTTTACAATCCCCCCATTTGGAGCGGTACTCAACAGCACTTGAGGTCTCTGAACTGGCAGGAAAACAAATCTAAGACTCTGTTATCGTCTTCTGTCTTGATGCTATGACGTTGCTCCTTTCTAAGTGGGCACAGGGGGGTCGAGTTGTTTTGTCTCTCTGCCATTCCCATCCTCTTTTTTTTTAATTTATTTATTTATTTATTTTTTAGTCCCCCTCAGGTTTGTAATTGGAGTTAAAAGGTTGTTGTTTTGGAACACTAGACTGGTACTTCTGGGGTCTCCATGGGCCCCTACAGGTCTTCCTGAAACACTCTTCAGTTCCTGTCCCCCCTCCATCCTCCTCCCATCCTCCCCCCCTCCCTTTGTCTGTCTCCCAGCCGCACTCTCTGGCACGTTTGCAAAGAACACAACAATAATCGTCCCGTGATGTGGAGAAAGCAATTAAAAACTTCAATCTTTCATGTTGCTCCCAGCTGAATACAAAGATGCAGCCGCCTGAATCTGCATTAGTGCCGAGCAGCAGTTCGGCTTGTTTCAATTTGCCGCTCGCGGTAAAGTGAGGGTGATACAGTGTTCGCCGTTGCCAAGTTGTTTACCAGGCTTCTCTAAAGCCCTCCGCTCAAGAACGCTCCCCAATTATCTTTGGAAAAATATCTTCAGCGAGTAACGCCACAACCCGCCACTTCACTCGGAAGGTTCGAGCCCGAGTTTGGAGAGTTTCTGAGTCGGGATTTAATTTGTGTATTCGTTTTCATGGGGGGTCGGGTACCACCAACAGTTATCAGCCACAATTAAAAAGCACCCTGACTGTTTATTGTCTGAGCTGCTCTGCCAGGAAAAGTCAAGATGGGCTAATTTTGACTTGGCTCAGAGATGAGTTGCTGAAAGTTGTGGCCGGCCTTCAGTCGCGTTCACCCCGCCGTTCGTTTTACGTCGAAACTAACCTGCGCAGATTTCCCAAACACTTTAGTGTCCCTCGTGGTCAGATGTTTTTATTCCCGTAACGAGTCAGATTCTTCGATCATAAAACTTATTTATATAAAAAAATAAACTGGTAAAGACCATTTTAATAATCCCGATGAGTTATCATTCCGGTAGGCCACTAATTTCCGTAAAATGTCACAGACGTTGAACAACTACAGATAAGAGAACAGCTAGAGGCATACTCTGAAATACAAGTATTACATTTTCTGCAAGTACATCATACATGCATGTGGGAGAAAAAAAAAAGCACACCGGTGCTAGTTTTTGGTTAACTTGTGAAATAATAATTACAGTGTGACATCTTGTTCATATGAAGTTGTATTTTCCTCATTTTAATAGTCAATAAGGACCAGATCACATTCTTCATTATTCTGTTTCGTTACACAGACATGTACACAACAACAACCCACACAAAACCACAACAGAAATAAAAGACTGAGGACATTTTCACTGCATGTACGTGGAGGCCAGTTTCCAGCTTCCCTCTTCCTAACGAGCGCTCCCTGTACCGGACTCGGATGGCACAGAGATCATTCAAACTATTTTTAATCTCGCAAAGCTCGATGCAATACACACTTGCGTCACATCAAACAAATGAGAAAAACAACAGCTTTAAGCCTATAAATACCGCTGCACACAAAAACAAAACACAACTCAAGCAGCAAGCGGGTGATGGGTGATTCATGCTGGTAAACTGACAGCTCATGTCCATCGTAGACGGGGACCCCACGCCTGACGTACCCCGACCCGCATCTCCCCAGAAATACGACTATGTCTGACTCAAATTTGGGAATTACCAAATCTGTTGGCCGTGAAGATTCCTTAGAAGTGTCAAGCATCGAAACATATGAAGTGATTACTGTATTTTCCGGACTATAAGTCGCTCTGGAGTATAAGTCGCACCAGGTAAAAAATACATAATGATCTCAGTTGTCTTTATAAGTTTATGTTTATGTTTTTTATTTCAGTGGTAGTAATAGGAGTAGCAGATACTGGCACACAAGCCTAGAGCGCCCTCTTGCGACTGTCAGTGTGAAAGTAACAAAGATGTGAAATTATATATTTTAATATATAAGTTACACCTGAGTATAAGTCGCAGGACCAGCCAAACCATGAAAAAAGTGCGACTTATAGTCCGAAAAATACAGTAGTGAGGTTTGGTCTTGAGTAAACACCTACACCTTGGCAACGGTTCCACAGGTGTAGTGTACGTGTGGAGGAAAGTCAGCTGATACAAACAAAAGGAATTATTACATTTAGTAACACAAATATTAAATAAAAGTTTGATACTAGGCATGGGATGGTACAAAAATGATACGTGATTCATGGGAAGAACTGTGATAACTTTCTGCAAAAATACTCTGATCATATTGCAATTGTAGTATTTATTTACTGAGAGTAAAAGAGATTATTTGATATCAGTGTTTTCACTTCAACATGCAACAGTTGTAAAATTTCAGAGAGGAGAGTTATGCACAATGAGGGAAAGGAAACGGGTACAGATACCGGATCAACTAAATGATACCTTAACATACCTTTTATGGTAGGAAAAAAAAAAAACCAACAACTTTGGAACATGTGCCTCAATGTACTTCAGCTTTAAGGGGTCCATCCATCCATTTTCTATACCCGCTGAATCCATCTACAGGATCATGGGGGTCTGCTGGAGCCTATCTTAGCTCATTAAGGTGATAGGCAGGGGTACACCTGTACAGGTCGCCAGTCCATCGGAGGGTCACATACATAGACAAACAACCATGCGCACTCACACCTACAGGCAATTTAGAGTTGTCAGTCAACCTAAGGTACATGTTTTTGGACCATGGGAGGAAACCAGAGTACCCAGAGAAAACCTACACAAGCACAGGGAGAACATGTAAACTCCACACAGAAACCCCCTTGAGGGGTCACCACAGTAATTCGTTTTCTGTGCCTCTTTCACTGTCACACCAACTACCTGTATGTCCTCAACATCTTTGAACTTCCTCTTTGGTCTTCCTCATCTTAATCTGTCTTCTCCAATTTTGACTTCGAAACTGCCCACCAGAACTGTCCCTCTGATATCCTGGTTCCTAATCTTCTCCATTCTCATCAGTCCAACAGAGAACCTCAGCATTTTCACTTACCTTAAGTTCTTCCTCCTGTCTTTCTGTTAGTGCCACCTTCTCTAAACCATACAACATTAACTGAGCTCATCGTCTTATACACCTTCCCTTTGACTCTTGTCACCCATCACTTCTAACACTTTTCTCCACCACCTCCGCCCTGTCTACACCCTCCTTTTCTACCTCTTTTCCATGCTCTCCACATCTCTGAGCAGTTACCCCAAGTACTTAAATTCCTGCACCTTCTCCACCATCACTCCTTGTAACTTCACCATTCCACTCTTGTCTTTCATTTATACAAACGTACTGTCATGCTATAAATAAATTTCCTCCCTCTGATTACAAGTGCATACCTCTACCCCTCCAGGTTTTCCTCCATCTGATAGGTCACTGTCACCTGAGACTGAAAAATATCACAGTCCAGCAGGATTCCTGTCTGACCTCATCTGCCAGCCTGTCTATCACCATAGTAAACCAGAAATGCCTCAGATTCTTGGTGCATCCCCACCTCTACTTGGAATCCCTCTGTCATGCCTACTGCGCACCTCACTTCATACATGCTGCTTTCAAACATACTTTGCTGCCACTCCAGAGTTTCTTGTTTAATACCACAGCTCCTCCTTCTACACCCTGTTGTTTTCTTTTTCCACATCCACCAACACATGATGCTGTTCCTTCTGACTTCCTCCATACTTCTACATCACCGCTGTTAATTGCATCTGTAGTGTTCTTTCCATGCATAAAGCCATATTGCTGCTCACAAATGGGAATGTCCTTCATTAACCTTGCTTCTGCTACTCCTTTCCCAGATCTTCATTTTGTGGCTCATCGGCTTAATACCTTTACACACCATCTTTGTTCTTAAAAATCTGCACTAGAACCATTTTCCCTCCGTTCTTCTGGCATCTTTTCACTTTCCAAGATCACGTTGAACAATCTAGTTAAAAACTCTACTGCCATCTCTCCCAAACATCTCCACAGTTTCACTGCTGTCATCCGGTCCAACCGCCTCCCCGCTCTTCATCTTCTTCAAAGCTTTCCTCCCTTCATCCTCGCTAATCTTTCCTGCTTCCCTCTTTCCTATTGTCATCTCTTCAAAGTATTTCTTACACCTTCTCAAAACGCTCTTCACTGTAGTCAGTACATTTTCAGCTCCATCTTTAATCACCCTAACCCACTGCACAGACCTTTCCATCATTCCCCAACGAGAATCTCTCTAAAAACTCTGTTAGACAATAGAAAAATCAATGATGGTGCAATAAATGCTGAGATGTTGTAGAGTGGGTTTCTAGGGTATTTAGGTGTTTACTTTACCAATGTGAAGAGAGAGGGACACTCTGAAAGTGTAACGCTTTGTCAAATGGGGATTACTTGCTGTGGGCTTGTAATATATATGTCTGTGTGTGTGTGCGTCTGTCTGTCTGTCAGTATATGTGTGTGTATATATGTGTGTGTGTGTATATATATATGTATATGTATTTATATATATATATATTTATATGTGTGTGTGTGTGTATATATATATATATATATATATATCTATGTATATATATATATATATATATATATATATATATATATACACACACCATATTTTCGGGACTATAAGCCGCACCCACCCGCCAAAACTAGCATTTTCTTCTTTACATGGACCTGTAGCGTCTGTCTCGTTTTTGCACCTCCTGCGCCCCCTGATGGCCGTTAGCGAAGA
>JAOWBL010004090.1:0-11513 GCA_028564865.1 Zenarchopterus dispar | reverse complement strand
AAGTTGTTTGTTGCTATTAACCACTAGAGAAGTTAAATTGTCGATGTATTAACGTACTTCGGCTGACTTTAAACACCAGAAAAAATTAATGTCTTAGACTGACCTGCTCATAAGTCAAATGCACTTTTTGGGACCGATTTTCTGGGGAAAAAATCTTGACTTATGAGCGAGTATATATGGTAAGTCCTAGTCACCTTCAGGCTCTTCATCTCAGGCAGAAGAGCTCTACTTCCATGAACACTGTTTGTGCATACATGCACTATTCTGGTGTAAATACAGACCTTAAAACATGCCTGCCTTTTGTGCTCATAAAATTACCCAACTTTCCTCTGCTTTCATATTCCCAGAGCTGATACCATCGTCCATTTTCATTTTGCACTGTACCAGGCCATCTTTCTGTCATGTCCCTCATGACAGAACTGTTCAGGTGTCTGTCTGTTGTTATCTGAGGTATTTTTTTTCTTTTTGCATGGTTTGATTTTTATGTCCCTTTTCTTGGAAATAACATGAAAAATGTATGCACTTGCTTTCTAAATTTAGCTCTTTGGTCATTTATTATTATTATTATTATTATTATTATTATTATTATTATTATTATTTATTATTATCTTTTTTTTCCTTACCCTATATGAGGCACATTTTTGATGGATAATGGTTGGTACAGTCAACCAGAAATCTGACAGGGTACACCTCCTAGGCTGACTTGTTTTATCAATATTTTTTATTCCAAGTTGTTAACAGCTATTAATTATAATCTGAAAGACAAATACACACTAAAACGGCATCACAGTGCGAATGTTTGTATTTAGACTGATGGACTTGTTCTTGCAATAGTCACAGTCATCTGAGACATGTCTAGACCTTTGGTCAACAGTTGTAGTTCAAAAAGAAACATTTAAAAAAAAAAACACACACACACACGCAAAGGAAGTACCGGCAGAGGGAGCCATTTCTAAAGAAAAACATTATTTGAGATTGTTTTTTAAATTTGATATTATATATTGTTTAATAATTTTGCACAACTGTAACTTATCTTTTTTCATATATTTGTTTAAATATATCTGATTTTTAGATTTTATACTTTTTATTTCAGAGGTTTGCACAAAATGTATAAACTGACATAAATCAATATTTCTGCTCTAATTTCCCAAAGTATTGATTTACATGTTTGTAAATTAACTGTTTATTTACCTTTTTATTTCATTTCACTCATTATTTTAATCATGTTATTAATTTTTTATGCATTTAAAGAATGCATGTTTTTCTTTGCATTTTACATCTTTGTCTCCCTGAAGTTACTCATTAATGTATCTTAGTCATTTTTACTCTTACTTTGTCATTCTACACTTTCATAGATGTTTGTTTCTGTAATATTTTCACTTTATTTTCTCCATTTATTCACCCCAGTGCACTTATTTTTGTCTGTCCCATGTTGTGCTATTTGTCTATTTAAGGAAAAACAGCTAAATTAAAGAGTTGACATGAAGCCAACATAAAACTTTTTATTTGATCTACGATGTCTCAATTTGATTAAAGAAGAACAGAGGTGATGCGGCTGGGACTAAATTATGGCCGGATCCATAAAAGCAGACTCTCTGAGCTTTATTTATGCATGTATGTCCCAGGAGTGCGCTCACCTTTCCCTGGCCTTTCATCAGCACGATACTGGAGATAATGGACGGCTGTGCCAGTCGCCATGGAGACTCTACTTGAACTGTGCTTAGGGAGCGGGATGCTTTCTTAATCACCTGGTATTCCTAGGGGAGAGATGGATAGAAAAGAAAAAGAAAAACAGCTTTGAAAGAAATTTGGGTTTACCTCTTTCTTTATGTGGTCCTTGCTCTTTTCACAGAGTTTTAATTCTCACTACACACATTTAATCTGACACTTCTGTTTTTTCTGCATTCTCGAGGTTTATGGCATTTGTGCATCTCTGACTTTACTTCAGCTTCACACAGCCATGCCATCACCCTGAATCCTGCTCTGTGATTTATTTCTTTAATGAATCTCTGATATTGACCTCTGATCACCACAGTGATTAGTGCAGATCTGCTGATGGCGTGGTTATGAGACAGCCTGTGAGTGTGGGTGCTTGATGACGAGGAGGACAAACAATGGAATGACAGAACAAATACATGTTTTACATTGTAATTTACATTGTCTTGTTCAATTTTCTTAGTGGCACAACAATAGAAATTACCCAGATGGAGAGGGGTTTAAATTCACTCCAAATCCCACAGTAGCATGCAATAAATAGATGAAACACTGGAGCCCACCCGATCTTTCTTCCTACAGAAGAAAGATCAGGTTTGGTTGCATATGAGGCGAGTCACCAACTGACCTGTCTCACTCCAGTAATATCCAGCTGTTGAGGTAAGGAATGTTTACGCCGGCTGGTTGGAGGCTTCTCTACCACTTCACTGCCACTCACCCAACCATCCACAAACAGTTCATCATCCTCATCCACAGACTCCAGATGGCTGCTCCCACCTAAGACAGGAAAAAAAAATGGGGTTTTTTTTGTCATTTTCCCACAAGCACCAAATTCAGTTTTCACTTTTTCCACACAAAAAAAACAGTAGTGCTCCAAAATACTTAATGATATTATACAGGTTTGATTCAGAGAATGAACGTACTTGCCTAAAGTCACTTTTGCCAGAGCAGGTTTAACCAGTAATTAGCTTTACTTTTATACCTTCAGCAATTTAAATATTATTTACTTTGCCTTTATTGAACACAGCTTTTTAATATTTAATATTCAAATACATTATGCTAATCTATTAATGGGATTTGATGAAGCTCTGATCACATAATGACAACTTACTTAACAAATACATGTTTTACATGATGACAAAGAAATCAGAGATACAGGCTGAGCACTGACCTTGGGACTGGCTGCACGGCTTCATTGGAACGGGGCTGCAGCTGAATCTGGGTGCCTCCACCTCAAACTTGTTGTGTTGTTCCACATTAGTCAGCTGCAAGAACAAACCAAGCTCCTTTTTAATTTTGACTCAACTATGGACTGCAGCCTTTTACTAGAAGTGCCAGAGTACTTTCATAAAAACACATGGACACTATTCTTAGCCTCTTTTGAAGAACCTTTCTTATCTTGATCAACCTAAAAACAACTAACCCTACGCATCGACTGTACTATATTAAAGTGTTTTCATAACAAATCAATACATTGTTGTTTATGTTGCCCAGGAACATTTCAAGATCCTTCAGAAGGAGATAAAAGTTGAAGGTGAGACAAAACAACGCAGCTGATTTTAGATCAAATGTTTTCTATTGTGGACTGAATCTTTTGCTTGAAAATAAGGTGGAAACTTAACCACATTTTTTTCTGAAGTAAATAGAGTTCAAGTCTTTGGTGGCAGACACCTTCACGAACCAAACGCTCTTTCTCTGCTGCAATCCCAGCTAAAGTTTAAATCGAACTGGACCAGACCAGGCTACATGCATAGACAGATATGGTCATGTAAAACATGTACTACTCCCTCTTTAAACTTATGTTTTTATATGTGTGTGTTAGTGTGTAACAAAAGAGGAATCTTCACATCTTAGTGGGTCATCAGATGAACAAGAATTGTTTTTATTATTATTTTTATTCATTTATTTTACAGAATTGAAGGCTAGATAAATCATATGGGCAATACTAAGTTCCCCTTACTGCTTTCAAGTAAGCACAAGCAGATATTTTAGCAGTTTGCAGCACTGGTACAAACTACCCAATTTAGGTGTATAATACCAATGGGGGAGAGATATCACCAATGGTTTTAACAAACAACTGTTCATGCAGAACAATCTGGAAAGGATTGTAAAACCATTTCTAAACAGTTTTGAGTTCAACGTTTTAGAGTGAGAAAAATGTATTCAAGAAAAAGTACAATTCTTAGTCCTCTCTGAAGTAGACATCCCAGCAAATTTATCCCAAGATCAGACTGTGCAATCCTCAAAGAAATTAAAAAACAACAACAGGACTGACGTCTTAGACCCAACAAGCCCCACTGAGGAAGTTAAATGTTGAACTTAGTGACAGCTCAGTTGGAAGAAGGCTGAACAAGGTAAATGATAAGAGTTACTAGGACAAAACCAATTCTATTTCACAATTTCAATTCAATTCAATTCAATTTTATTTATATAGTGCCAATTCACAACAAAAGTCGCCTCAAGGCATTTAATGAAAGCACAACAAAGGTTCATAAAAACACATCTTAATTTTTTACAATACTCCTGGAACAATGTTCTATGGACAGAAGAGACTAAAGAGACCAAAAACCAGAGGTCACAGATGGCTTCAGCAGAAGTCCTTCATACACACCAGAAGTCCTTCATACACACCATTAAAATCAGTGATGAAGGAGTGATAATTCTGGGTTATTTTTCAGTTGCATGACCTGGGAATCTTAAAGGCTGAGTGGACCATAAACTACACACAAATGTGAGGACATCTATTTGACAGCTTAATTCAAAACTGGGTCATTGACTGCTGTTATCAGCAAAGGACTGCAGGGACAGAGTAATGTAAGCACTATGAAGACAAATACACAAATACAACATAATATATGGGTACCTGGGAGGGATTGTGAAGTCTGTTGCTGCTGTTGGAAGTCTGAGAAAAGAATGGGAGAGCAGTGTCACTAAAGGAGGGGATGGAGCTGCAAGGGCTGATGAGATCTGGAAGACTGGTGCAAGATGAGTGGTCAAAATCCACCTCTGAGTCCTCCTGCAGGGACAACAAGAAGAGAGGTATAGATATGAAGTGTGTGCAAGTTTCTTTCAGTTTTATATTTCAGATTTGGAGAGGAAACAAAATGAGTGTAGCATTTGGGTTTAGAATAAAAATACACAGTTTTTCAGGCCCACTATGTCTTTGACAAGGTATGCTTTTTCTGTAATCCAAATTAGTTTTGTGCTAACCACTTTGAAAGTTACAGTGAAACCAGCATGATGTGAAGTTGTGGGTGGAGATAAAAGGTAGAGAGAATGGGTTGTTCTACTCTGACCCAGGTTTGAGGTGTCTCAGTCCCTATGGAACTATAAATGACACAATAATAAATTAATTTTTTCCAGTTAGCTAACAGCTTATTACTCTTTTTTATTGTTCACAGGTTGTTTTATTTCAAAAGAAAACTTGTTTTGTCCCTCTGTTGAATTGTACGACAGACATTTTCAGTTTATTTTGAAAATCAGTCCAAATAAAAGCAATGGCTCCTTTGTTTTCTAGTATCGTCTCTTTAGCTTTTTGTCACCATCTGTTCTCACTCATCTCTTATACTTAGTTCACGTTTTTCTCGTGTCCACCCATGATTCTTATTGTTCATCCTCTGAAGCCAACCAGCTGCTCTCATCCTTCTCTTGAACCAAAGGCTCTTAAACTACTCACTGGTGTCAGGAGGTTATTTGCAATGTTCTTGGTGTTCCCGTCAATACTCTACTGAGGTTCCTGGCCTTTTCTTGGAATCATTTTGAGCGGGATTTGTCTTTGCATGTGTTTATTTACCCTGCTGGACACCACCAGCTGGACCAGACCAGTAGTTGCACGGAGGATAGAAACAGCCTCTTGATGAGTGAGGCCCACCAGAGATTGGCCATTAATCATCAATAATTCGTCACCTGGACGAAGACGTCCATCTCTGAAACATACACAAACATATACACCATTGCACAGACACCTAAAGCAAAGCAAAGCAGTACATGTTCTGCAGATTTATGGTGCTTTTCATCCTCATCTGAGCTCCTTATACTCCATCTGTTATTCCTGCATTTACACAGGGCATCCAGAGCTTCTTATTGAACCCTTTATAACTGCCTTTTTCTTTCTCTACAATCACACATACAACTAAGCACAGTTGATGAAATGTGGGGGTTCAGAATATGAGGCAAAGAAACATGGTTAACAATTAAATTACAAATATACAGTCATGTAAAAATGAAAATACATCCTCATTCCATTTAACAGTTTTACAGATGAGAACATTTTAAAAAATCACATGGCACTTATCAGGATGTCAAATACAAACATCAGATGGAGAACACATTGCATATAACACCATGGCATTATTTATTGACAAAAACAAAGATCAAATAAGTGTGAATGGTTAGTGTGTAAAAAAAATACTATGAATCATGGCTTTATAGTTTATGCTTGTGGAGGCATTTTGGTCCATTTCATTTACAAGATTGCTTCTGCTCATTGGTATGTGAACACATTTGTTTGTGCACAGCTTTCATAGGGTCTCAAGCACAGAAGGATTTCAGTCAGGTTGGGGTCTGGACTTTGGCCCATTGCATCCACTTGATTCTTTACCTCTCATCCATTCTGTTGTAGATTTGCTGCTGTTGTTGGATCACTGTCCTTTTGTATCACGTAATTTGAGCCAAGCTTGAGCTACTGAACAGATGCTCGAAAATTTGCCTCTGGAACACTGTGGCAGTATACAGCTAGCCCACATAATGATGGTGAGGTGCTCAGGTTCCCAAGTCATCACTACTGTACTCAATAGATGGTATGACTCATCTGTGCTTATATGCTGAGTTTGCTGCCTCCATATATGGTGCTGTGCTGAGATGTAGCTCTTACTGAGTCTTTTCTTTTGATTTTTTTTTTCTTTTAATTTTTTTTCGTACTGCAATTCCTGTGACTCTTGCACAGTCAAACCTTCAAGTATACATGGTTTGGAAATAGTTTGGAAATGTTTTCTAGCCTGATGAGCAGCAACAGTTGCTTCTCTAAGACCATTTTTGATATTGTTTCTCCTCAGCATTGCATTGACACAGCATCAAACTGCTGAAACATTTGTTTCTATGTGACATGAATGTCATGAGTTATGGGTTTTTTGTTGTTGTTGTAAAACCTTTTTTACACATAGATTCCACTTTGGAATCCCAGTAACAGCTAACAGACCACTTCTCATCAAACCAGAACCAACTGTACCTGTAAATGGCTCCACCCTTCTCTACATGAGCGATAATGATGCCATGAGGAGAACGCCTGGAGCCACGGCCCCCTGTAATATGCATGCCTAGACCGTCCTGACCTTTCACCATGTGCATTTTCCAGATGTGGCTGCCCTTTCTGAGCTGTGGAGAAAAAAAGCACAAACACATCAATAAATATATCAGACAGAGTTGAGATATGTGTGCCATAGATATGTCAAAAAACCATAAAATGTCACCATTAGGAAAGAATATAATCTTGTTTGTGTCTTTTTTTAAACAAAATGACAGGTGCAACTAGAACTGCATGGCACAAGTCTGCCAGAAGTATATGTTTTTGTGCTTGTTGCACTTCCAGGACATAAAATAACATGCAAAATATTAAAGTGCCTTCTGGAGGGGGAGGAGGTGGAAAAGACTATGGGCAGGATATGAGGAGTCTCTAAGAATGCTGTGAGCCTGGCATAGACATCGCTTCTTGTGGATGTCCTCTATTACAGGAAGTGTAGTCCCAGTGATGTGTTGGGCAGTTTTGATATGATATATGAGATGAGACGAGATGAGACAGCATGACACAGTACGATATATAATGAGAGCCAGCTGCTCCAGTGGGATCAGCTGGAACCACAAGGACCGTCTCATCCTTCTTCTTGCACATGATTTTACCATCCCAGAAAAACTGAACCGAAAAAAGGAAGAACTTCAGTAGATGCCATAATTTATTTCAAGATCTCATTTTAAGAATAAAATCACGATTGAGGAAGTGAGAAGTGTGGCCCCCTGTGGCATCATCCACTCCGAGCTCTTAATGTCAGCCCTATATCTTACCTGGCTTGATGATTCACTGGAGAAAGAATTCATTTTGCAATCCAGCAGCTGACTCTGACTCCTGATGGACAGAGTTGCAGCACCTTCACTGTGCAGATGGACAGGAAAGCAGTCTGGGCTTTCCTCAGTGGACAGGATGCAGTCAGAGTTAACCCCTGGAGGACTGACTTCCACATCAGTCCTGAGAGGAGAGCTACAGCTGTTGGAGCTACTTCTGCCTTCTAAGTCAGCGCTGTCCCTGTTGTCCTTATTAAAGGACGAACGTGACACGACACCAAACTTGCGTGCGCGTTTGAAGTTTGCTGTTCGTGTGGCCTGCTCTTGGTCCTGCTGCTGGTTCTGTTGATCCAGCTGATCCTCACAGCTGGAAGGAACACAGACACTTTCACTGACATTACTAGGAGGGGGAGGAGCCTTTCGCTTGAGTCGGCGCAGTAGGATCAGGTAGATGCAACCTCCATTCCAGCACTGGTCAGCCAGGTAACTGGAGAAAAGTGACATGCTATTACAATAAAATTCATAGGGAAAACTACAGCCCTAAACTACACTTATAAGTTAGTATTTCCTTCACTTTTCTCAGGTTTACATTTAATGACATGTACAAGTGGACTTGGCTCATAAAGTTAAGTATTAAAACTACATAAGTGTGGGGATGGTGGCTTTCCTTTTATTGTTTATTGTAAAAAGCTAGGATAGCACTCCTCTGAGCTATTATTACCACAAATGTGTAAGAGAAAAATCACAAAAACCCTCCTTTTGTTGTGGTGTATCATTCAGTGAGTCCTTATTCTGAGCTTATGTTTGAATTCTTCAATTTTTATTTCATAGCTATTAAAGATATAAAAAGTGAGGGACTTTTTTCCCATCAACTGTATTTAATTTCTTTTTTTTTTTTTTTTTTTTTTTTAAATCATCATCAGAGGGTGAATATTCCTCTTCAGAATCTTTTTTTTTTTTTTTAAGACTAAGAAAGACTAATAAAAGCAAAAGACTAAGAAAAGCAAAAGTGAACATGTATGTAAGTGAACATACACCAGTGTAAGTGAACTGTATTTAATTTCTTTATATACATCCATTATGGCGTTCCAGACCTGCAGCACATTCCCAAAAAAAAAAAAAAAAAGATTGGTACACAGCCACCTAGCACTCAGCAGGCAAAAGAGAAGAAGATGAGATGGTTGTGGTGGTGATTTGACATCCAGCTCCGGCATGTTTTTTGGATCTTTATTGCTTTTGGATTGTGGGTTTGCTATATTTGAAACTGTCCTGAACATCTGCTGTTTCCTTCTGGCAGTACAACCCACTCACCTGAAATAATTTTGTTTCTTTTGGAAGCAAAAGGATTTACGTCAGCTTGTCTAAATGTTACTCAGATATGGTGGCTGTATACTCCTGCTGATGGGGATCAGCCTGATGTCATCTGCGTAGAGGAGATGACTGATGATTGCTCTACTTTCACACTGCCCTTCTGAACTAAGATCCAATACCATAACTATTCATTACTATGCAGATGACATCCAGTTATACTTATCCATGCAAATGGATAGTACCAGTCAGTGGGACTAAAATTATAGTTCTGTTCTGAACAGCCTCCAGTTGATCCAAAAGGCTGTTACAAGAGATCTGGAGAGGATTGGTGGGAGAGATCGCATTCCTCTAACTTTCTTTCAACTGGCTCCCAGTAAAACCCACAATCGGATCTAAAACTCTTTCACTCACATATGAAGTCATTAAAGGTTTATAGTTCCTCAAACTTCAGGATAATGTGTTGTTTCTAGAATTTCTAAAAGTAAAAACTAGACTGGGATGAAAAAAAAACACATTTATATAAAGCCTACTGAGTTTATTAACTATTCCCTGTTTTTGTTAGTTGGTGAAAATAGTAAAAGCTGAATCCATGTATATTTAGATATATTTATCTGAGTATAGGGACAGCTCATGATGATAAAGAAATGACAAAAAATGAGAAAGTACCATCGTAAATGTGCCTCCCCTTTTGAATAACAGTCATATGACAGCTCTACTTGAGTCATTGATCAAACATTTATGGTGTTAACTTAAGTTTTACTATGGACTCTGTTAGTTACTGAGTAGTTGTGCTATTTAATCCCTTTTAGTGTTTCAACCTTCTATTTTTGTTTCTTCAGAAATTTTTCAATGTTAGCTATGAAGCTAATTATAAAGTAAGGTTGCTTTAAGGTAATGCTGAATTTACATAAGTTTAATAAGTACAATAGATTTTAAAGTATCTAAATGACAGTTTATTTTCAGATCGTCTTGAACGGGGTTATCTCACCTGGCTCCATCAACATCCACTCCCACCATCAGCTGCCCATTCAGTGTTAGCAGTTCATCTCTCAGTTTGATTTGCCTGCAGGAGGCTGCTGGACTCCTCTTCCTCACATCTGTCACCCAGATGTAACCCACATCCATGATGGGGCCCTGGTCCTTCCTCTTTCTTTGGCCTCCCTTTCTTCTCATGTCAGGATCCCCAAAAATAGGGATGTTACCAAAGCTGAGGCCAAAGTCAGCAGTGCTTTCCCCCTCCTCCTTTCTGAGGGAAACGGCATGAATTTCAACATCTAACCCCTCCCTGCTGGTAGACACGCTGGTTGGTGGAGCTACATCATTCTCCAAGAAGTTGAATTTGATGTATTCAGCTAGCTTTTTAGTGGCAGCCAGACACAGGGCCAAGTCCTCCACATGAACATTGCTGCCACTGCTGCTGCTGCACATGCTGTCCCCCTCTCCATTCTGGTTGTCTTCATCCTGCAGGAGCAACATCATGCAAACATGAGCAAAGATTAGCGTCTTCTCTTTTTATCCTGTCTTTTTTTTCTGTTTGTAAAACATGATCAAATCATCTGATCACAGGCGATCTTAGCATTAAATATTTACAACCTAGGGGAAATGACACTGCCATTATTTATTTTACAAAGCTAACATGAAGCTAACAAAGGAAAAAAAAAATCCCTTTGTGGATCTCACATAGTTATGTAAGAATGTTCATCAGAATAGTGTGTCAAATCATTGAGTTTTTTGAGCAATAATGTCAAAAGGTGCCACCACATCATTTCATTTGGATTGATGTTTGGAGTTTAAGTCATTCTACTCTTTGGACCATTGTCCATGACCCAATTTCCATCAAGCTTTAGCCGTCAGAGGTGTCCTCACATCTACCCTTAGTATACTCTGGCGTACAGAGGAATTCATGGGTGATTCAATGACTTAAAGAGGTCTGGATCTGTAGCTACAAAAAAAAGAAAAAAAAAACAAATCCTAAATCATCCCCTCCATCTCTGTGCTTCACAGTGGGCATGAGGTTTTCAGCTGAAATGTGGAGTTCGGCTTTCTCATGGTGTTGCGAGTTATGACAACTCCACTTTGGTGTCATCTGTGCATTGATTCAGAAGTGGTTTGTTCATTTGCAGTTTTGTGAACCTCCATTGTACTTTCATGTTTCTCTTAGCCAAAAAAGACTTTCTTCTTTCAAACAAAACATACTTGTTCAGTTTTCTTCTGATTGTGCTGTCATGGATTTTAATGTTAAACACACTAGAGACCTTTAGAGACCTTTAGGCTGTGAGATGTAGGATTTTTTTTTTCATTTTAAATTGCTATTAATTTCCAAGTATGAACTTGGTGTAAATTATCTTAAATTAGCTTCAGACAGACAGACAGACAGACAGACAGACAGATAGACAGATAGACAGATAGATAGATAGATAGATAGATAGATAGAT
>JAOWBL010004089.1:0-11513 GCA_028564865.1 Zenarchopterus dispar | reverse complement strand
TATCTATCTATCTATCTATCTATCTATCTATCTATCTATCTATCTATCTATCTATCTATCTATCTATCTATCTCTTTCTGTCCATCTGTCCATCTCAGACCTATAATTATGATTTAGCATTAGAAGTGTGATTAAGATTGTGAACTAACTTTTTACACTATTTCTATATGTCTTTTCATCTGCTGTTCACACAACAAACTGTTCATATTCTCACATGCTATGTACTGCATACATTATCTCTATCTTTTACTCCACTGGGAAATCAAAGAGACAAAACTCCATTTCAGCATTTTGATTATGTTTTTCTTCTTGCAATAGATGAAGGAAATAAAACAGGAGTGGTGGTAGTAAAGTCTCTGAAGGGATAGAACTGGACAAAATTGGATGGACTGGAGGATAAAAGTAAGACAGTTTGAGATTTGGTGAGATGACCTCTTTATAGGTACATTAAGTACAAAGAAGTTAAGGTGAGGATGAATATAGCTCAAAACAAAGACACAAAAGACAGGGGGAGGCAGGGACAGCCTTGTGAGACTCCTTTAACGTTCAATGACACGTTATGAGGATAAACTGGCAACCCAATATGCTCAGGAGATGAAGGTTCATTTTCCATTATCTGCTCTGATGACTACACTCCCATGAATTTCCAACTGTACATGTCAGCAATCCTTACAAAGTACACAGTAAACAAATTATAATGTGCTGCAGAGCTGAGATACAACAAGGATGTGAGTCCTGATGCTTCCTGAACCACTTCATCTGGGGAGGCCAGATAAGTTCACCAAACTATTTACAGCAGGGGTCACCAAACCTGGTCCTCAAGATCTACTATCCTGCATGTTTTACATCAGTGTTTCCCAACACTGGTCATTGAGGCACGCTGTCCTGCATGTTTTAGATGTTTCATTGCTCCAATACACCTGATTCTAACTAATTATTCTTAATAGGTTATCATCAATGTCTGAACAAGTCTCTTAATGACACAGAGACTTGTATCAGGGTGTGATGAGGCAGGGAAACATCTAAAACCTGAAGGACAGTGTGCACTGATGACCAGGGTCGGGAAACATTGCATTAACAAACTTGTTCAGACCTTCATGACAACAGTCATTAATTAAAATCAGGTGTGTTGGAGCACAGAGACATCTAACACATGCAAAACAGTCTGCCCCGAGGACCAAAGTTGGGAAACACTGTTCTACAAGGACATATCTGAGGAATGGCTTAATACAGGGGCAGGGAACCCTGGTCCTCGAGAGCCAGTGTCCTGCATGTTGTAGATGTTTCCTGCTTCAGCACACCATGACACAAATAACTGTGTCATTGACAGACTTGTACAGGCCTTGATGTCATGATGATGATGACCACTATTTAGAATTAGCTGTATAGACACAAGGCCACATCTTAAAAATGATTAGGGAACTCTGGTCCTCGGGGCACACTGTTCTGCATGTTTTAGATGTTTCCCTCCCTCATCATACCCTGATACAAGTCTCTGTGTCACTGACAAACTTGTTGAGACTTTGGTGAAAAGCTGATGATGACCATTAATTAGAATCAGATGTGTTGAAGCAAGGAGACACCTAAAACATGCAGGACTCTGGCCCTTGAGGACCGACTTTGGCCACCCCTGTTTTAGACATTGCCCTGGTTCATCACACCATGACACAAGTGACTGTGTCATTGACAAACTTGTTGAGACTTGGATGATGACCTGTTTTTGACCAGCAAATAGAACCATGTGTGCTCTAACAGGACAATGTCTAAAACACAAGTGTCAAACTCCAGTTCTCAAGGGCCAGTGTCCAGCAGGTTTAAAATGTTTCCTTGCACCAACACACCTGATTCTAATTAATGGTCTTTAAGAGATTGTGGTCAACATCTGAGCAATTCCATCAATGACACAGTCAAATGTGTCATGGTGTGAAGAAGCGGGGAAACATTTAAAACATGCAGAACACAGGCCCTCAAGACCTGCAGTTCGACACCCCTGATCTAAAACATGTGTGCCCGAGGACTGGAGTTGGGAAACACAGGTCTAGGCAGTGTCTAGTTCAGTGTTTCCCAAATGTGGTCCTCAAGGCACACTGTCCTGCATGTTTTAGATGTTTCCTTGCTCTAATACACCTGATTCTAATTAAGGGCCATCATCATTTTGTCATCAACATCTAAACAAGTCTGTTAATGACACAGAGACTTGTATCTGGGTGTGATGAGGCAGGAAAACATCTAAAACATGCAGGACAGTGTGCCCTGAGGACCAGGGTTGGGAAACAATTGTCTAGTTTACATGCTCCTTGGATATAAAGGTCCCACCTCTCTCCTTGGCCTATAAAATACAATTCAAGGATATTAACTGAAATTAGTTTAAAAAAAAGAAAAGAAAAAGAAAAAAAAGTGCACTTCTTTTTTGATACTGTTTTAGCAGACTCGTGTCATCCCTGACATCCCTGTCAAGATCCTGCCCTGGACGATGTACATCTGCCTCCCAACAGCTTTTTGAAACAGTGAAAACTAAAAAAAAAAAAAAAAAACGCACAAGGAGAAATCAGAATTAGAATCACTTTATTGCAATTGCCAGTAAACAGGTTAACAGACTAGGAAATTACTCTGCTGTAACGGTGCAGATAAAAACATGGAATAATGGGAAGTAAAATAGAATTAAATAAATACATGTGAATTGCCAGATAAATCAAATCAAAAAACAAACAAAAAAAAAAATCAAATAAGTTTTGGAGAAAAGAAAATCTACCATATATACATGTTCAGAGAGTAGCAGGAGAGCAGGAAGTAGCAGGTAATGTCTTTGCCTTTGTTGTGCTGTGGCCAACACAGTGGTACAGGATCCATACCTAATTTTCAGAAGAGCACCCCACACTCCAACATCAGTCCTGACATTTTCAGTGTGATGCAACATGTTTCTAAAAGTCAAACATTAGCTGAAAAGGCAACATAGAGGTTTTTTTTGTGTGTGTTAAAATTAAAAGAAGAGACCGCAGTGACAACACACCATTAGCAGACTTCACTTCCTCCAGCAATAAGATGGAGAAGTCAACATGGGTAGTTGCATCCTGTTTCTACTTGTATCTCTCACCAACAAGTAAAAGCCTGAGCAGGATTTTTTTTCTCCCTTTTTCCTCAGCTTGGGTTTCTCCAGCACCTCTGCCATGATGAATGTTGTAGGAATAACAATAAGTAACTTCTTAAAGTCAGGCAGAGGTGATGATGTTGCTGTGAGACACTTGGTTGTTAATACATGTTCTTATGAGTGAGCCAGGCCAGCCAGGTGTGCGGTGTCAGTGACGGGGGGGCCCATTCACCTTAATATGAGTCAATGTCAAAAGGACTTTGAAACTATGATTTTATGGTGCAAAGGTCACCCCGTGTTGCATTAAAGCAGGTTTACAGACAAAATGGGGTGCAGTGGGGTACGAAGGTAAGAAATGACTGGTGAGTACTCCCTGAAATACTCTAATGTGTATTTCCAGGATAACTTGCTTTTGATTCATCCATTCATTTTTATGCCAGGAGTGTTTTCTTTAAATAGCATAAAATTTGTTTGAGCTTTTCACTCAAGCCATCTGGAGCTGTCTGAAACTCCAAAAGCTTCATTTGTGATTGAAGAATCACATTCCATCAAAACAATGCAGTTCTCTGCCAAAATAGTCTTGTTGGCAAACAATGTGAAATTAACTGAGACTGCAGGAGCTGCCAGACTCCTCAGTGAAGATCTGGTGTGCTGCACTTACTGAGCTTTTTATTCCACTTTTATAATAAAGGTGCTATTGAATTATTGATGCAAACAGCTTTTCATATAAGCTCATTATTTCTCTAGGTGGATTTTTTTTTAATTTAAAGCCACTTGTGTGTGAGCACAATGGTTTCCCCGAGATATTGATCTGAGATTTCTCTGTGAATGCTCTGTGTACTGTGTACAAAGGCAAATGAAGCACAAGTGAAACAATTACAGTAAACTTTGAGCAGCAGAGTTATTGAGCTTTTGAAACAGTTTTGAAAAGTGAACCAGTATCTCTGTTAATACTGAAAAAACTACAGGGGTGAGGAGGTCTTCATGTGCATGTGTTGTCATGTAAACATGTCAGCAACCACACTTCAGTCCAATCTTCTTTCCAACGGTGCTTCAATTTATTGAAGTTTCTGGACATTCACCTCTACACAGTTTTCTAAAGGTCCCACCACAGTATCTCAACCAGATTCCGGTCTTGACTTTGACTGGGTCATTCCAAAACTTTGATTCTTTGAATTTTCATTATTCTGATGTATATATTGGATCATTTCCCATCACAAGGCACAGTTTCTGCCAAACTTCAGCTGTCAGAGAGATGTCTTCATATTTGTCCAGAGAAGAGACTGGTCTACAGAGGAGTTCATGGTCTTCTCAATGATTGAAAGGTGTCCAGGTCCAGATAGTCATCCCTCCACCACCATGGTTGACAGTGGGTCTGAGATGTTTCTGCTGAAATGTTGTATTTGGTTTTCTCCAAACATGATTCTGGACATTAAGACCAAACATCTCCATTTTGGTTTCATCTGTCTGGATGTTGTTCTAGAAGTCTGCTGGTTTGTTCAGATGCAGGTTTGTGAACCTCAGTTGTGCTCCCATGACCTTGCTTACAGCTGGTACTAAAAATCTGTCCTGGGTGATCCTTTTACAAGTGGGCAACTCTAAGCACATCTGCTCACACCTGGTATCAACATGTGTTTCCACATGTCAGTGAGATCATTTGATCAGTTCTCACTACCCCATCCTACACGTAAATAAACTGGTATGAGATTTCTGTCTGCAAAGACCAAATGCTGTGATTTTTACCAGTGATGAACGAAACTGCACCTAGTCAACCAGGAAAAAGAAGAGCGCCTTTCCTGTATGTTGTTTTTTTTTTTTAGCTTTATTTAATATATGACCCATGCAAAACAACAATAATGTAAATGACAACAGCATCCAGAAACATGGAAGACCACAAAAGGCTCCAGACGATCAAAACAGAAAATGGATATGTTTTGGGGGAAAAAGAACTGAGGTAAAAACTACACAGACGAGTCCATGTCAATGTGCCTATGTGTTTTTGTTGGTTGCTATGACTCTATCTTGTTGTTTCACACTTTAATATGACACAGTTGTTGTTGACCCTTGGTCTAGATCATCCAGGACAGATGTTAACACAGACTGTTAACAGGATCTGATATGGAGCTCATGGGTTTTTATTATTTTTTTTCTCTTTGAATTCCTCATGACTGCTTCTCTTGCTGTGAACATAAGCATGGACATGAGGCAGCTTGTTGATACTTTAAAAAGTCACAAAGTGTGTGTGTAGGGGGAATAGAGGGCGTACAATGTTGTCTGCTTTTCCGTTTGCTTTGTGATGAAATGCATATTTGCTGAGTGTGATATTCCACACTCTTTGTGTAAATCCCTGAGAAAAGGCTGAGCATTGTTAAGTATCTCACTGGCATAAAAATGTTGGATTTCATTTACAGAGTCGTCAACATGTCACTCCTTGCTGCCAGATTTCTGTGTGATGGGTCACTTAATCAGCCACTCAACCTTAGCAGTGAATTGCTTTTTTCATTTTTCAAATAATGCAGCTTTTTAGTTGTGGTCATGGAGTTTCTGAAATGTGAGCTTGTTTTACCTATTGATTTTTCCCTCCTCTGTGAGATTTTAAATGGGTTTGTTGTGGATCTGACGATTACAGAACTGACTCAGCAGATAGAGTGGATATGTAGACTTTCCACTTGAGTGGAAAATGGAACAAATCAGAGTTATGAGCTTTTTTCCCCACACATACGCATTAATATATTCATATTCACTGTGGCCATAAGCCAGCTGTTACTGAAACTCTGCACACAACCACTGCACAGCTTTGTTAATCTCAGAGCACAGGGAAGTGCACGGCTATGCAATAATCTTTAAAAGGCACTTTGTGCAACTTGTCAACAGAGCAAAACACAACAGAACGCCTGGGACTCTTGGCAGTACAACTGTCAGAGTATCTCTTTGTACACCCATTAGTCAGGGACAGGGCTGAAGCCCTGATGTAAACTCCAGATATTCTTCAAATGCAGTTTTATGCAGTTTCAGACATGTTCAAAAGTTAGTACCCCTTCTTTTGATCATGTTTTTTTTTTCTTTTGGCTAAAAGCATAATAACAGTAATCTGATTATAGTGAGCCTTAGTATGAGACAAATACAACCTCAGATGAAAGGCAACATGTACCTTTTCATTGAGCCATTATTCGTTTAACAGAAAAAAGAATGCAAGCAATATCAAGGACCCCTGTACTGTCTCTGTATGATTGAAAAGGGTATGTTACAGCCAGGTGCATCTGATAATCAGAACCAATCATTAGCAGGACATTGGTTGGTCTGGAGCATTCAGGTGGGGCGTGTCATAAAACTATCTAGATTTCAGTGTTGCACTTTAAGAAAGATTATTCACAAGTGAAAAAAAATTCAAGACAGTTGGCAATCTTCCGTAGAAATCCATCATTAATACCCACTTATTTCCAATTCAGGATCACAGGGATCTGCTGAAGCAAATACCAGCTCTGTTCCAGTGAAAGGCCTTGGACAGGTCAGCGGGCCATTGTAGGGCTACATATAGACAAACAACCACACATCCACACTCACTCCTATGGATGAAAATCACCACTTAATGTCATATACAGATATTTAGGACTGTGGGAGGAAGCTGGAGTATCTGAGGAAAACACACAGACACACACATAAGCACAGGGAGAACATGCAGACTCCACACAGAAAGACTGCTGCTGCATGTCAAACGAGGAACCTTTTTGTGTAAGGAAACAGAGCTCACCACCAAACCACTGTGCTGTCCTCAGGAGTGAATGTCCTAGCAAATTTACCCCAAGGTTAAATGTACAATGCTCTGAGAAATGCAGGAGAAAAAAGAGCTCAATCTCAGAGGCAACAGGTTCTGAGCATAAGAAAACATTTTCTGTCTACAAAGAACATGGAAGCACGACTAAGGTTCACAAAACTGCTTGTAAACAAACCAGGACACCTCTGGAACAATATCCTATGGACATATGAGACCAGGGTGGAGATGTTTGGACTTAATGTCCAGAACCATGTTTGGAGAAAACCAACCACAGTTTTTTGGCAGAAATATCTCAAACACACTGTCAAGGATAGTGGTGGAGGCATAATGATCGGGGGTTTGTTTTGCATCCACAAGACCTGGACACCTCATAGTCACTGAGTGGACAATCAACTCCTCTCTATACCAGAGAATTTTAAAGACAAACACGAGGACACCTGATCTTCAAGTTGATAACACATAAACATGTATGGTAGACTCATGAACAGAGATTTTTCCAGTTTCAGGGACATCTTCATGTCTTTAGCAGTTCCTCGTAGGTTCTTTTTTAACTCGCTGAAGCCACTTCTAATAAGAATAGCTACAGTGCTAAATTGTCTCCATTTTTATTTTTCTCCATCCATTTTTTTCTATCAGTCTGCAATTTGTCTAACTGTTGACTGATGGATGATAAACACCCTGAGATGAACTCACATCTCTTTCCATCTTTCTGCAGATCAGCAACTCTTGACTGTATATCTTCATAGAGCTCTTTTTAGAGACATGCTTTATATCAGCTGCAAATTTCAAATGTTTGTCTTTCAACAATCAAAATATATTTAAATAACAGTTCAAAATCATTTTACCAACCAGACTCTGATTGTTCAAGCTACAGACTCTTATTAGTTTTATCATAAAACAGAATCTTGTCTTAGTGACTCATTTGTCAGATATGGATAAAAGATATATTTGAAGTAGGACTGATACAAAAAAAAATATGAATTTAACATCTATAATACTGCAGTGAGAACTTCTGACAGAATTGATCATGTTTATCAGTGGAGAGATGATATAAAAATAATAATTGTATATTAAATTCTTCAAACATTTCTTGAAAGTGAGCATTATTGTCACGGTACAGGTAAAGGACCCAAGAGCAGATGACCTCAGAGTAGAGTTCACAAGGTTTATTGAATGTCAGTAGTAATTGTTGATGGTCGAAAAGGCAGTAATCCAGATAATAAGACAGAGTTCCAATTGACAGAGCAGGCAGGTGAATGAGCTGAATTCCAGACGGCAGGACCGGTTGGTAGGCCAACGGACGAGTGGCGCTTCAGACGGCAGAACGGGCAGGTAGGCAGATGGGTATACAAACAGGCAGGATCTGGACATAAAAAAAAACATAAGTTATCGGTCAATGATTAAAGAAATGTGAGCCAAAAGCCAAACTGACAGTTAGCGCAGTAAGACCAACTGGCGAGGAGTTGCTGAGAAGCTGTCCCTCTTGTACAGGTAAGTTGATTGTTATCAGGTGTGTAGGTTGCAGAGGCCACGCCCAGGTAAGAGGATCGGTGGGGAAAACACAGGAGGGGAGACAAACAACAGCAAGAGCAAAGCCCTAGTAACTCATGACAGTACCCCCCGCCCCCTTTAACAACCGCCTCCAGGCGGAGCACCTGGCTTATCAGGATGAGCCCAGTAAAAGTCCGTAATCAAGCCTGGGTCTAGGATGAGATTCCGAGAGACCCAAAAACGTTCCTCCGGGCCGTAACCCTCCCAATCAACCAGAAACTGGTAACCTTGCCTACGCCGCCAGACGTCCAACAACCGATGAATTCAAAAGGCGGGATGATCATCCACGATCAGGGCGGGAGGAGGGGGTTCAGTAAGAGGGCAGAGAGGACTCTCCTGTACGGGTTTCACCTGAGAAACGTGAAAGGTTGGATGGATCTTCAAAGAAGCCAGCTGCTTTAGACAAATGGCAGATGGATTTATAATTTTGTCTATTTTGAAGAGACCTCTGTAGCGGGGAGCAAGTTTCTTGGAGTCGACTTTGAGTGGGATGTCCTTAGCTGCCAGCCAAACCCTTTGACCTGGTCGATAGGGTGGAGCCTGAGTCTGGTGTCTATCGGCGATCTTGCGGTTCACACTTAGCAGAGCGGCATAATGCAGCCTTTGTACAACTCCAGATGTGTCGACAATGTTGTAGGTGGTCCTTGATGGAGGGTAAAGCAATCTCAATCTCTTGTTCGGGAAACATGGGAGGAACGTATCCAAGAGCACATTCAAAAGGTGAGATTCCTGTGGCCACAGATGGGAGAGAATTATGCATGTATTCCACCCACGGCAAATACAGACTCCAGTCTGAGGGATTCTGGGCTGTAACACAATGAAGAGAGGCCTCCAAACTCTGGTTAGCTCTCTCACACTGTCCATTAGATTGTGGGTGGAATCCGGACGAGAGGCTCACTTGAGCTCCAATGGCCTGGCAAAAACTTTTCCAAACTTGGGAAATGAACTGAGGCCCTCCATCGGAAATTATGTCCAAAGGTGTACCATGAAGGTGGAAGACGTGCTGAACTAATAAGTTGGCAGTCTCTTGAGCTGATGGTAGTTTGTTCAGAGCAACAAAGTGAACCGATTTGGAGAACCTATCTGTGATTGTCAATATTATAGCTTTACCCTGGGAAATGGGAAGTTTGGGGACAAAGTCGAGCACTATGTGGGACCAGGGTCGAGATGGAATGGGTAGGGGAACTAACTGTAACAGCTGGTTTCTGGTTAGAGCCCTTATTCGGCTCAGACATACTCCCGCGTGTCTCTTTCCATGGTGGGCCACCACAAGTGACGTCGAAGCAGGACCAGAGTACGACCAATCCCAGGATGACAGGCGAAGTTAGAGGTATGTCCCCCTTGAATAACCTGGGAGTGTACCTTTTCAGGTACATATAAACAGTATGGAGACTGCCACAATTATTGCACTTAAGTTGTATTATTAAAATGATGTGCATGGCTCATGAAAATATTATACACTGTAGCAGTAAGCTCAGTCCAGTTTTCACCTTACTTTAACGCAGTGTTTCTCAATTCCAGTTCTTGTGGGCCGCTGTCTTGGATGTTTTAGATGTAGCCCTGCTTCTTCACACAATGACACAAGTGGCTGTGTCATTGACAGACTTGTTGAGACCTGGATGACAACCTGGCAATGACCATTAATTAGAACCATGTGTACTGAAGCAGGACATCATCTAAAACATCCAGGACACCGGCCCACGAGGTCGGAAATTGAAAAACACTGTTTTAATGTGAGGAAAGTTATTTGAATCCACGAAGATGTGGTCTCCTCAAAATATGTTTCTTAATCACACCTCATCATTTGTTTTTACGTAGAGGTAAAAGCTAAATTCCACCAGTTCATACTTAAAAGGCATATAAGTGTCTCTTAAGTCATTATAGTTGAAGGTGCGAGATACTAGATAATAAGACAGATAGGACTTGGCCTTTCCTCAATGAAAAGCTCTTCTGGGCTATTTCAGAATCTTAACTGTAAAATCTCCTGAAGCTTGCTGTAAGGCTAACACTCATTGTGTAAATAATCCTTACCTAAGCTAGGTTTTACTAAAGACTAGTGACGCAACATGAAAATAAGTTATCCAAATAGGGGAGGATGTGGTAGGCTTTGACAAACCAGTTAAGTTCTTTAGTAAAACACATGTTTGCACTCCCATCCAAATATTCAAATTTGAGTTTACTTATGTTTTAGGTGGAACAGGTTTTTTATAACTCCCTGTAATCATTGTTTTGTATGTGGTCAAACAGGACATAGGGCCATAGGGTGTCTCCAGCGACAAGTATCAGGAAACATGACACGGTCACAGGAGAGGGGCAGCCAGTGACTGAGACAGCACAAATGCCCCAAATTTCTAACAGTTGAAGTACACAATCACAGTCAACTCTCACAGTGCCAAAGAAAAGACTTGCTCAACTCATTGGTAATAGATGTATGGTATCATGTGCTCTCAATGGTGCTCCTATCCAAATGCTACTCGATTCAGGTGCTCAAGTGACTCTGGTGGGAAAAACATGGATGCAAAAGACATTACCAACTGTTCCCATTCAACCACTCACTCTTTTTCGACCAACCTTTTGAAATCTCTGCAGCAAACGACGGATGGGCGGATTTGTCACTTGAGATCAAAAGCAATAACCATGGACATGTAACTATTCAAGTACCCATCATAATCACTAAGAACGGTCTTAATCATCCTATCATAGGCAGTAATGTTATTGCTGAAGTGATTAAAGGATACAAAGAGACAGACACTAATGTCACAGATCTGCTTAAAGAAGCTCTAAATGTTAATGAGGGTACAGTTGAGAGTTTAGTGTCAGCACTTGAAGTTTTCACACCAGCTGATAACTACATTGAATTCACAGTGAAAACTGGTTAAAAAAAAGGGTATGATAGTCCATGCTGGTCAAATCTGTGAAGTAAGATGTAGGGTCAGAGAGTGGCTAGCAGGAGGTGCAATGCTATTTCAACCCAGTGAACATGACAACATCTTAGATGATCTTGAGCTGTTCCCTGCATTAATAGATGTTCCTAGTGGCTTAACAAAAATGATAAAAATCCCTATTCAGAACATCACTAAACATGACATTTACCTTCCA
>JAOWBL010004087.1:0-11515 GCA_028564865.1 Zenarchopterus dispar | reverse complement strand
ATCTATCTATCTATCTATCTATCTATCTATCTATCTATCTATCTATCTATCTATCTATCTATCTATCTATCAACAATAGTTTATGTCTCAGCTATGTTTAATAGTGAAAGTAAAAACAGTTCCACACACACAAAGGATTGAGACTACACAGCTGTATTTGTAATTTAATAATAGGTAAAATGTTTTTGATCAGAGAGGTTAACTGGGGAAAAAAAAGCTTCATTGTGCTAGGGAGCATGAAGACAGGATTCTGGAGCAATGGAAGAAGGTTATGTGGTCTGATAAGTCCAGATTTTCCCAGAGTTCCAGATTAATGGAGGCATCAGAATAAGGAGAGAGGCAGATGAAGTGATCTATCCATCATGCCTTGTGCCTATCATACAAGCCTGTGGGGACAGTGCTAAAATCTGGGGTTCAGTAAGTTTGTGTGCCCAAAGAGTGAGGTTAGCTGGTTACCCAAATATGCTCAAAGGGCAGGTTATTCTATCAATGGAGCTTTTTATTTTTCCCCTGATGGCAAAGAAGTCAATGTCAGAATTCATTAGGCTCAGATTGTAAAAGAGTAGTTTAGAGAGCATGAGACATCATTTTCACACTTGGACTGGCCACCACTGAGTCTAGACCTTAAACTCATTCAGAATCTTTGGGATGTGCCAGAGAAGAATTTGTGCAGCAGTCTGACTCTCCCATAATCAGTAAAAGATATTGGGGAAAAATGAAAGCAACTCTGGACAGAAATAAATGTTGCAACATTGCAGAAGCTTATTGAAACAATGTCACAGTGAATACACGCCATTATCAAAGCTAAAGCCCACCTAATGAAATATAAGAGTGCGGCTGTTTTTTTGGACAAATAGTGTACGTTTCTTTAGCTGCAACTGAGTGATGCACATTGTCATCAGTTCTTGATAGTCCTGCTTTGTCTTTATCAGTGCTCCAAATTCATCCCTCATATGTGCCAGTAACCATACAATCTCCATGACAGTTCAGAGGAGTAATAGTTTTAACTTCCTGCTCCTTGCTCTACATTTCACACCTACTCAACTGCTTCAATATCTCCTCTTCAACACTTCAACTCACCTTGATTTGTGCATTACAAGGTTTTTTAAAAAAAAAAAAACTCAGTCAGCGGGTACCAAATGTAAGAAACTTTCTGGTTGCCATGGTTACTTATCAAAAGAAATGTCATATATCATTTAAGTGGCACTTCAGCTAAACCAACACAAAAAATGGTTTAAAAGTGTGTTTTTAATCTTAGTAGAAAATCTAAAAATGTTAAAAAAAAATATATTTTTGTGTGTGTGTGTGTGTGTGTGGGGGGGTAAAGGCATCACACTTTAGCTTCAGCTCATCATTTGTGTTCCTTTGTTTACACCTTCTGTAACAACTTTCTGCAAGCATCAATTCAATAGGATCGCGTTGTTCAATTTTAAATGATATAAGTTGAAGCAATATTACAACAAAGATGCATGCAAAACTTTAATTGCAAGCAAAAAAAGAGGTATTTTACCAATTTAGAGATGGAACTGCACTGCTACAGCATTTGCTCATCTTATCATTTCCCCACCAGCCTGAAAGATGTTGTTAGAGCACAGAGATGTTGTGAGGAAGTGAGAGGTGTGAAAGTTCTGAAAGTGACGGGAAGAGGAAGGACTGGAAGAAGTGCCAGACTTTGGCCCAGAGGAACACAGCATGCCTGACATGAAAAGTACCAGGGGAGAGAAACATACGAAATCAACTTGACATGTTTGATATCTGAGACACTGGAGTGATGAGAGGTGTCATCTCTTCATTTATTATCTGAGGCAGACAAGAAAAAGCAAAAAAAAAAAAAAAAAGAAGTACATCATGAACTCTAAGTGGATTTGGGTTTATTTAATGCCCTTAGTAAGTGTGATGTGTCAAAAATGAATTGATCTAATTGATGAACAGTTAGGGTGCATTAAAATATGGATTAAAAGCCATTCGATAAGCTGGTTTGACACGCTGTCTGCAGAACCTACATTAGATGTCATGTCCTGTCTGTCCACATTATGAACTGTCAAATACAAGCTACATTTAAAAAAAAAAAAGCAAAACAAAAACAAAAAAAAAGGTTGCTCTGAGGGAGTCAAACTAAATTTGAAAAATTACCCAGTTAAAGTTTGGTTCAACTGAACCCATATCCCTTTATTTTTTTTATCTACATCAACAACGTATTGTTAACAATTATAAATAAATTTATTTTTAGAGAAGAAAAAAAAAGAATTAAAAAAATATTGTCACAGTTGTACTTCCTTAAATAGACGTTTACAAATTTTAGCTCAGTGGGTCCCTCTGTTGGCATGAAGGTGAAGTCACTTTTACAACAGATACATTTTTATCTTTGTTTCTGGCTCATTACTTTTTTTGTTTATTCTTGGGTAATTACTTACGATGTGTGACATCATGCCATAAAGCCATTTACGGTTAAAATATTTTTTAGAAATTAAAAAAGAAGACTTTGTTGTTCCATCCATCCATTTTCTACACTTGGCTGTTCCTATTTTGAGTCACTGGGGTCGTATGGAGTCTATCCCAGTTGTCTTTGGGGAAAGGCAGGGTACACCCTGGACAGGTGTCACACAGACAAACAACTACACACTACCTCATGTAGATAATTTTGAATCACCTGCTAACCTAACATGTTTTTTGGACTGTGGGAGGAAGCCGGAGTACTCTGAAAAACCCAAGCAAGTTTGGGTAGAACATGCAAACTGGATACTCAGAGGTTGAGGTGTTCTCTGCAGCATGTGCATGCACCCATGACCTCGAATATCCCGGCAGCTTGCCTTCTAGCACCCAGGGAAAGACAGCTTTCAGCAGCTTATCTTCTAAATGTTTCTTGTATTAAATAGACTCTGTGATAATGGCAAAAACTGAGACACAGCTTGCTGTTTGGCCTTAGTTTGTATCATTTTATCCTGAGAATAGAATCGTCTTTCATATCTATGTGCAAAAACTCAGATCACAAGATGGCAGAACTCTCAGATTACAGATTCATTCATTTACCATGCCAAAGGCAGAGCAGGCGCTTACACGAGTCCCACTACTTAAACTCTGCCCAACATTGAGATTCACTGAGGTATTTTGATAGATAGTCAAGAGCAACAGAAGGTGAGAAGATGTGCATTCATGTGGGCTCAATAGCTCAACAGTTCTGCTGATGCAGATTATTGAGTGTTAGGTGAAGCATATTTTTTGATGTGGGGTAGAGAGGCAAGGAGAAGATGCACACACAAGAGCAGATGTTCTTTACAACCTACCTTGTTATGACGGTAACTTGGGAATTTCTCATGTGTTGTAAATACCGGGGAAAAATAAAGTCGGAGGCAAAATCTTGCAAGGTTGACAACATCTTAAGTGTCAACGTGTAAAAAATAAAATAAAAATATATGCATTCTAATGCTGATAACTGCAAGATTAATGTGTCTTTAGAGGCCTGTGGTTAAAATATCCCTTAATGTTTGTGTGTACGCACATTTTCATGCTGCAGGAACCTAACTTTTTGTTTGACGATTATCTCTCAGAATTGTCTCCTAAATAAATGAGGTCTTGGTTTAAATGCTCTGTTGATAAAATATAAATATTTATGACATATTTTCTATTAGATGCTATTATAAAACACTTATATAATTACAATATTAATGTAAAAATAAATTGAGAAAATGTGACAGGTAAACGGAAGCTGGATATAGTTCCTAAAGTATCCAGTAGAGGGCAATAGATATCCATGTTTATTGCTGTTTGCCAGATTTAGGACCATTTTAACAGACATTTAAGAACAGTAAATTATTATTATTATTATTAGTAGTAGTAGTAGTAGTGGTAGTATGATATTGAAAAATATGTCAGGCACATTCTTAGTTCTATTTCATTGTGAAATAGTCATTTCTTCACCAAGTTTTTTTTTTTTTTAAATTCTTGAAACTTTATTTTTTCCATGACTTGACAAAGGAATCTGATAACAGCTGAAGGGAAATAAGTACCGGTAAATGGGTGTTTACTTCATTGCCATGGACATTTCCATTAAGAGTATAACCAGACACGCTGTATGTAAATTTTATTCAAATCTGCAATGATGTATAGTTTGGAAACCAGTCATACTATAACTACAGTAAAGAGTGTAAATGATTTGCTTTTTTACACTTCCAACAATTACAGAGGACTTGGAATCATTTCTGTGGCCAGTTTGTGGTAGTAAGTTTAATATTGACTTATTTCCTTTCCATTCACTGCCAAAAACAAAAAGCAAAGGTATCTTTGAAATATATACAAAAAACAAACAAACCAAAGAAAAGGAAAAAAACAAAACAAAACTCCCTTACCAGGAATGGGCTGGCAGGTAAAGTATGTTCACAAGTCATTGTTTTTATTTTACAATAAACCATAAATGTATAATTAATGTATTAAGCTTAGATTAAGAGAGTAACTATGTGCTACTGATCAAATGCACCTGATCAACTGATCAGCAGAAAGAACATCAGGAATGATTTTAGAGAAGCCAGCGTTACGGTTCATCAAACTGAGAGAGAAAATAAAGATAAAAACAGTACTGTTTGTCACACAGCAATAAGTAAAAACGACAGAAATCAAAGAAAACAGTCCTCAGCATCATCTGCTTTGTCCACATTGGAGTGTGTTTTCCGTAGCAAATAGATGGTGACATCCTCAACTCCAATCCCAGGAAAGGTAACTCCACTATGTCCTGAAAGAGCCAGTAAAAGTATCTGAAAGTCTTTCATACTGTGGGACATTAGTTTATCAGATCTCAAGTCACTGAGGGGAGATTATCCTTTTTTTCTTTTCTTTCTTTTTCTTTTTTTAAATTTTGGCACCAGAACAAGGCAGTGTCTCAGAACAGCTGGAGCCTTGGGAGTAAAAAACTATACTACACTTCCTCCCAAAGTAACTTAATGAACTTTTTCCATTCATAGCTTCAATCAGCCTGATTTCCCCACCCTCCGTTTTTGAACTCAGTAATCTTTTCCATCCCTGACCTCACGTTCCACACATTGTTCTGCTGGAAATTTCTGGAAAGCTTTTCCTGTTCACCTCTCTTCCACTTGCTGGCTTGACTTTAAGCTGCTTCTGCACTCCCCTCAACAGCTCTTTGTCTCCATCCCTAAAGGCTATTTTTGTCTTGTTCTGCAGTTGTTTCAGGTTACTGGTGATCTGTGTCCTGTTACTAAAGAAGCACCTCACTGTCCTGGTGGGGATGATGCTTCACAGAGAAGTTGGCATTGATCTTCACTTGATTCACAGAGGGCACCCCAATTTGTAGCCTCAAAGCATCCCACAGAGTCTATTCAGCTTCTCGTGACCACCTCCTCAAAGCTCATTCGGCCACTAGTTGCCTCTGAACAATGGATTTGTATTTGGAGGTGAGAAGGACTGGATTATGATCTGCTTTGCCATCTCTAACATTTGAATAAATCGAAGGTTTTATTTTCTCTACTGGAGTTCCTGATAAAACTGCTAGAGGGTTGAAAAGGCAGCAGAGCGAGTTGAACGTCTCTAAAATGATCATCTTGCAATGTCCCAGTCAAAGTGCAGTCTTTGACCTGATGGAAATGCTGCAGGACCTTAAGTCTTTATAGGGCAGTCAATAAAATACAGGCCTGCAAATTTAAAGGCACTGTATGTAAGAATACCACTTTTGACCACATAGGGGCATATAGATCTGATCTGCTGTTTGTTCTGACGAAAGATTCACTGGCAAAATTGTGCTAAGAAGTTGGGACTACGCGGAAGGTCTTGTACCACTTTGTCCTACTACATGAGCACTTTGTTCCATCTTGAGCCAGCGACTGACACAGGGACTTTGTTGTGCTGCCCCCATGGGGCTAGAAGTATTATTTCTGGATAATTAACTGAAGCAATGGTGTGGAAATAACATTAAACAGAAGACATTTACTTCTATTCAATTACTTTTTGCTGCAAAAAGAACTTGAATAAGCTATTAATTCATGGGTGCAGACAATTATTCACACTCAGCCTCTGCATTTTAGCTTTTCAGTAACTATAACAATACAAATCACAATATTTCAGCAAAGGTTGGCAGAAAATTAAAAAAAAGAAGAAAATCACATATTCTTGGACATTACAGCACACAAACCTATATATGTGTTGACCCCCTCCAAATTTTGAACCTACATATGGTCCACTTATAAAAACTGACTAATGCAAGTTTTTTTCTGTAATAGTGTTTGTTGAAAAAAAGAAAACATATGCCAATTTTGTCCTTGCTTGAATTATGACAATTTTTTACACTCAGAGGCCACTTTATTAGGTACAATAAAGTGCTTTCCCTATTGTAAAAGTTTTACTATCACAGTAAACTCAGATTATTACTTGTGTCATTACTCATTGTATATGGTAAGGGATTGTTATTTGATTTTTTTTTTATTGTACTTAGCTCATACCACACTTGTTTCATGACTTTTTTTGCCTCTCAGGAAGAAGACAACAACCTGTTTAACATTCGCCAGTCCTGTTCTCGTAATGAAGCAGTAAAGCAGTGGGTCTGCAAGGCAGTTGAGGCTTGACACAGCAGCACTCACCCTGGTGCTGAAGAAGATCCATTTAAAGTGACTGCAGTCATTATAAAGTGTGTTAAATAGCATCATGACATGGGGAGGCCCAAAGCAGACCAAGGTGCATAGCAGAACTAATGTGAGCAGCTTCAAAATGCGTATACGCTCCTCTGCCTTTGTGGCCTGATTGGATTTCACTGCCAGACATGTACGCCAAGTGAAGGAAAAGATAAGGACTACCGGAACAACAAATCCAAGGAAGAAGCGTAAAATGTTTATGTAATTCATGTTCTCTGACAGTGGGAAGAAAAACAGAAAGCACATGGAAAATGTCTTGCTTTCATGGTATGTGTCCTCCCAGGTGATGGTGGAGGCGTTGAAACAGATCACCAACACCGAAATGGCTACAGTGATCGCTGCTGCAGTGCGAACGTTCCTCAACCACGCGTACTTCAGTGGGTAAACCACAGCCAGGTAGCGGTTAACAGCAACACAGCAGAGGAGAGCCTCGCTGGTGTAAACGTTACTGAAGAGACAGTGCACCGATAGCAGACAAACGTGGCCTCCATGGTACCAGGCTTCTCTCCACTGGAAGTCCACCCACAAGCAGAGGCCGGCAGTGAAGAGCAGGTCATTCAGGGCCAGACTGAACAGGTACACGCCAAGATCGTTCTCCTGCTTAATACGCTGCCAGGACACGTAAAGAGAAAAGATGTTGGCTGGGATGGCGGCGACGATGACAGTCAGGTAGTAGATGTGAAAAAGCATTTTCATGAATGGGCTGTCATCCTCATAACAACCTGATTGATTGATAGCCAGGAAAAAGTTTTCCATTGCTGGTATGCTGTTCCTATGCCAGTATCTAGATCAGAAAATTAGAAAATAAGGAGGGGATACAGAAATTAAGTAAACTGTTGTGTCAACATATAAATGACAAATTTTCTCTGCCCTCGCAACTCGTGCTGATGGCGTCTCTGGTGTTGCACTTCACATCTTGCTACACTTCAGTGTAACACAATCAGAAATATTTACTGTGATGGAAATATTTAACTTTGAATTGTTTTGAGTTAACAGAAAGGACAATTGTCCTTTAACTGTGTATTAACAAAAAAGAAAACCAAACAGTACTTACTCTTCATTTGTCTGTTGGCCACTCTGACGTCTGTCCATGAATTCCCTTCGTATTAAAATAAAGCAACAAAAAGGTAGCGTAGAATTGATTCAGTCAGCGTCTTGTCTCCTATGTCCTCATCAGTCTTCTTCAACAGGAAAAGTTCAGCAGGTACCTCCTTGTTGCCCCGGACAACCGTGTGTAATTTACCATGTGACAGGTCAGAACTCAGCCTCAGAACTACCAGATAGGGGGTTTAATTTGTCCATTATCTAAATAAGTGCTTTTTTATGTGGTAAGTCAATACAAGGACTCAAATTAGGCTTATGCTGATAATTGTCTGATAAAAATTATGTTTGACTAACTGTTGCCTTTATGTACATTGAAAGTATTAATAGATGCTGTAATTGTCCATACAAGCCACAAAGAGGTCCCTTCTTTAAACAGTTTAAATGTAGCTGGGAAAATTATAACAAGACGTTTTATGAACAAAATTATTTCCAAAATTCAGCCATAAATCATCAAATAACATTTAAGCACTAATACATATACAGACATATATTTTCAAAAAGACCCATGGGTCTGCTGGAGTCTAACTGGGCAGGGGACATTCTGGGTAGCTCACCAGTCCATCGCAGAGCACACACATATATATATATATATATTTTTAAATGTTCTATAAATAACATAATCATACTGACTTGTGTTTGGTATATTAAAAGGTGCCAATGACCTTTAATGTAATATTGCACCTTCTGCACTCTGATTACTTAAAAAGATAATATTAAAACCACAACCAGCCACCATAGCTTCCATAAAGTGTGAAAATGAGAATCTTGGCTTATTATTTTTGCTCTGAGCCGTATTTACAGGTAGAAATAATTATTTTGTTAGGAAAAGGACTGGACTCATCCGGACCTTTCTGAACTTCTGCTACTCATTAAACTATTCCTCCCTTTTTCCACAACCTTCCTGATCTCTCTCCTGGCTCCCTCATTGATCAAACAGTAGATTATAGGATCCAACACACTGTTCAAAGTCGTCGTGCCGACTGTGACCAGGTAAGCGTTTTTGAGAGTCTTGGCCCAGTCACAGCTTTTGGGTTCCAGTAACGCCCGGAGGAACATGACAATCTGGTAGGGCACAAAGGACACTATGTAGGTCAGAAGCAGAAGCAACAGCAGTATTCCCACTTTCCTGCGCTCCTCCGCCAGGATCGAGGTGCTTTGCTGGAGGGATTTCATGATCCGCTGGAAACAAAATGTCATGATGACAACAGGCACAAGGAAACCCAGGATGACCCTGGTGAGGGCGACATCGGCCTCCATTTTTTCCATGGGTATTTGCTGCTCACAGATGTAGTTTGGATTTTCCAGCGCCCCCATGTGGTGAAGCAAAAAAATGTGGATGGCAATCTCCAGAATCCAAACAGCTGTGCTGACAACCACAGCTGTTCTCAACTGTCTGACCCAGTGGAAGTGGAGAGGGTGAACCACTGCCAGGTAGCGGTCGACAGAGATGCAGCAAAGGAGGCCTGACCCAACGTAAAAGCTGTTGTACATGATCAAATTTACTGCAACACAGAGGCCATTACTTACGTCCCTGTCCAGGGCCATTTCAATCCACACAGGAAGAGAAACTGCGAAGAGTAAGTCAGAAATGGATAAACTAACGAGGTAGACTGCCATGCTGTTGCCGTTCATCATCAGCATCCAGGCTGCAAACAGAGACAGGCAGTTGGCGGGAAAACTCACAATAAAAAATAAAGAATACGCAGCCGGGTACATTTGCTGCCCCACCGAACTGTTGAATGTGCATGAAATTGTGGGGTCCGTCGTGTTCATCTTGAAACGATGAAGTCCCGAATGCGACTGCCAGGGAGTGAATGTCTCTCTTCTGTTGGAGAGATACAAATCTGCGATGCAAATAAACAGAGCTGAATGGCCTGTTCAAAATCAAAATAACACCGGCTCTGTTCACCTTACATGAGATTTTAGCTGCACAAAATAGCTAATAAACTTCAACTTTGTACCATTGATTTACAGTGGCTAATATTTTCAAAAAAAACTTTCCACATGGTTTAATTTGAACAAATGTTTTTGATCATGGAAGGTTTAAAAAAAAAAAAAGTAGGATGCAAATGGAGGGCTTGTTGGTTTTTTTCCTCTCTCTTTTTTTTTAAGTTAATATAAGGGAACGTTTTTCATGTTCAACAGAAATCAGCAAGTCTGTACTCTGAGTGTTTTCAACTTTCCAGGAACAGCGTGTATTTCCACATCATATCAGCGACAGTGTGGCGCTGAGCTCCACAGAGAACAATTGTTGGTTCAGAGGTGGTTCAGAGCTCACTGGTTTGTCTCAACAGCACACATTAATCCTTCAATAGTTGTTAATTTTCCAGCCAGAATCTTTTGACTCTATAAAGCTGACCACTGCGATGACAGTAAGGCCTTACAGGGATGAAGATACAATAATCACAGCCCACCAAATATAGGTTTGTTGAGGAAAGGGGCATCCTGAGCATGAAAAAAGACCCCAATATGCTCATTCGTAGTTAAATTTAAGCTTCCTGTCCTTGAATTTCACCAGAACTCACCCACTCTTGAATCTGCAAAGTGACGGATGTCCCATTTTTTAAGGACAAGGACCCAAGTTATTTATAGGAGTTTGTTTGGTTTAGCATTTTTCTTGTGGTGCTTAAAAGAAACATACAAATTATCAAATGTTGTCAAGTATTGCGAGTGAACTCAAAAGTTAGAGCTGTACAAGAAGGGAGGCCTCTTAAAACAAATAAAGACAAAAATAAGGATTCCAAGGAAAATATGACTTTTTTTCTCCTCTTTCTTTCCAAGACATCACCACCACACTATGGAGAAGTAAAACTTTGAATTGCTGACAGTGTTGGTACATTCATTGATCAATATGCGCTTAACCACTTTTTTGGGTACATCCAGGATATTACACATTTAATTGATTTTTTTTCATTTATTAGTACATGCCCAGTTGCAGGGAAAATATTCCTGGTTTAAATGTTGGCTGGGAGAAACAATTTGCATATGCCAGCGCTGTCTGCGAAAGATTTCCTCTGGTGTCGTCCCAACGCACAAAACCACGGTTGTTAGTTTAGTTGGTGACTCTAAATCAGGGGTGTGCAATTCCGGTCCTCAAGAGTCATTGTCCTGGACGTTTTAGATGTCTTCCTGCTTCAACACACCATAATACAAATGGCTATGTCCTTATGACTTGTGTAGACCTTGATGACAAGCTTATGATAATCCAGTCATTAAGATCAGGTGTGTTGATGCAAGGAGACGTCTAAAACATGTAAGACACTGGCCCTAAGGATCAGAAATGCCTAGCCCTGCTTGAAAGTGTCTATTTTAGTGGCTGTAAGGACATGTACGAATTGCTAGTTTGTCCCATTTGCGCTTAAGGGGTCCTACAATGATGAGAGGACCTGTCCAAGGTGTGCCCACCTTTTTGGGTTAGGTGTTGGTGTTTTACCGGGCTACAAAGCTCTCTGTTTGAACACTCAGGGAGGAAACTGAGCCAACAACTCATCAGATAGAGGTCTATGGAGAAGTGAATTTTGACAATCTAAAACATAAATCTAAAAAAAACCCCAAAAAAACCAAAAAAAAAACATTATGAATTTCATTAGAATTCAAGTGAACTGATTGATATATTGCGCATCTCTCTATTGGGTCACTTTTGCAAGAAGCACTAAATATTGGAACCAAAAAAAAAAAAACAGCCAAAGAGCTGGATGCAGTCCATGGGCCATTTGAATCTCTCTTTAAATGAAAACCAAATAACACAAAAAGAATTAAAGGTATCACATTTTGGTTAA
>JAOWBL010004085.1:0-11520 GCA_028564865.1 Zenarchopterus dispar | reverse complement strand
CCGCAGGAAGAACATCCTCTGCTGGGCCTTCTTGGTGAGGGAGCTGATGGTCTGCTCCCACTTGAGGTCCTGTGTGAATGGTACTACCTCTCCTCATGTCTTTGTTAGCCATTGTCTTTATGGCAGACTGCAAGGGTAAACTCAATAATTAAAACAGAAGATCTAATATCCAAAATTCCTCTTACATCATACTTTAGTTAGTGCCATGGTTGCTTGTCTTATTTATCTTTGTGTGGCCATGTGATAGACTGGTGACTTAGCACCCTCTTGACCAATGATGCCTCCAAACCTCTGCAACCTTGAACAGGATGAAGCGAATATAGATAGGTAAGATGAATGGATGGATGAACAGATAGCTGCATTAATGATTGCTCTCTGCCAGGAGTCCTTTTTTTTCAATAAACAAATATGTGTCTTACCTACACCTGAAGTGTTCCCATACCAGCTAACAGGCTAATAGAACCCATGCCTGGATGGATTGATGTATGAAATTTTCAATGCCATCAAAGCCTTGTGGGACAATTTTCAAACATTTCCAAGTCCTTTTAAAGAATGCTTATAGCTATTTGCTCACCAGATGATGAAGCAGTATATGAATTTAATACACTGCCCTTTCAATACTGCAGTTTGTATCTTAGGAACCTCATTGCATTAACAGAAAACAGAAAACATTTTTTTCACTTCCCTGTGTGATCTGTAAACCTTGACAGATTTTTCATCTCAGCATGTGACACATTTTTCTGTCTCTAAGGGCCTTCTGTGGGCTTTATCCTCTCTCTGCCATTTGGCCTAAGAGGATGAAGTGTTATGCACTCTCTTACCTGCCCTGAGTGGCATGAATGAGTGTGTTACCTGAAACAGCTTTTTGTGAATTTTTTTTCAAACCACTGAAGGACCTGTCGTCTAACTTGTGGTACAAAACAGATTCTACAATGATGAGATGAAGTCCTGTGATGTGTTTGTTCTATTGTACAATGTTTTATATACTACAGAATGATTTTACAATTTTTGAACTCTTCAGTTATTGAACTTTTCTTTGAGATCATATACATGACATTGAATCTTTTTTAGGTGTTCTAGTTTCATGTGACATACATTTGTCAGATGAATTTGTTTACAATACTAACTCAGATGCAAATGGAGTTCCTGATTTTAACTATTGGCCAACATAAACAGGGACTCACATCAGCTTTTATTCATCCTGGTAAGTTGTGTGTTATAGCTTTGTTACTGTTCTTGACTGATAATGCTGATTTTGTTGTGGGTGTAATAGATACCTAGTAGAACTGTAGTTATACTTTTAAACACCTCTGGGATCCATCCATTCAGCCATCATCTAAACCTACTTACTCCTATTTAGAGTCATAGGGACCTGCTGGATCCAACCTCAACTCCTTGGATAAAAAAAAACAAAGGTACACCCTAGACAGGTCACCTGTCCATTTCAAGGCCAGATGTAGACAAAGAACCACATTGGTAATTTAGAGTCACCAGTCAATATGAGTACTGGTTTTTGAACTGTTGAAAGAACCTGGACTACCCAGCAAATACTAAGGCATGGGATTTGAACCTGTGGGCATGGAAGAATCTTTTAACTCGTAGGCAACAGTGCTAACCATCAATACACTGTGCTGTCCACCTCTGGGATTGATATTGTTAAATGTTGTAGCCATGGATTTGAAAGCCTGTTGGGTTTTTGAAAGCTTGTGTAATTAGTCTCTCTGCTTCCCTCAGCCATTGTCGAAAACAGACATGCATTCAAATCAGTATTTGATTTTATGCACTGCATTGAAGAATATTAAATGTAACTCAATTTCTCTTAGAAAAACTGATAACTTTTTATAAAGCACAGTGTTTAAATAAAAAAAGCAGAAAAAAAAACATCTGTTGAAACATCTGTTGCTGTAGCTTATATCCTGTAAATGGTAGAGCAGGTCATCTTACTATAATCCTAAATCCATGTGATCAAGTTTTATGTCACAGTTAGGTTCTATTATGGGGTAGATCCGCTCAGGACATTGAAAGATATGGTAATTACTGAAAGACACTGCCCGTGAACGTTTGATGACTTTCTTTTTTAATCTGTTCTAGCTCCCTTTTCAGGGAGGTGGTGACATTCCAATCTTAACATATTATATGTTAAAAGAAGAATAAAGAGGAGGGGGGAGGCGGCGTTAAAGGTGGCAGCATGGGGTTGTCATGGGGAAGTTATTCTGTTCATCTGTGTGCAAAAGAAATAGGGTTGCAAAGGAAGTTTATAGAGTTGAAAGTTCATCACAGAGGTCATGCAGCTCCCAGAAGTGTTTTGTTGATCAATGAAGATCAATTGTGGGCATTGATTTGAATAATTACACAAATATTACCATACTGCCTACAATAATAAATGTGCTTGTGACATATTGAAATGACATATTTGATTATTCGAGAAGTATTTGAATATACTTGATCAGATATGATTTTATCTGCTTTTTTTTCAGTAAAGATGAAAATTGTTGTGTTGGGCATGGAGCAAAACTCAGCACATGGACTTCCAGCTAGGCACTGATAGGTATTGCTCCCCTGGGCAAAATGAAAATAGATTACTGACAACAGGGAAATTGTATTGTGCAGCTTTTGTTTGCATTGACAGTGGTTAGGTGATGTTGAGGTGTCATAAGCGTTTATTGCAGAGGATATATGTATTGCTTAAACAGGAAGTTAAATAAATAATTGTAGCACATGATGCACATTGGAAAGAAGACTAAATTAAGCATGATCTCTAACTGTATGTCAAACATAATGAACAGCTCCAGCTAGGTTTAAACAAACATTTCTGTCACTGTGTGAAATAAAAGCTAAATGAAAAGTAATTATCAGTTGCCACTCAATGAAAACACTGGGTAAATTTCTATAAAGGCCCACATGCAGAGGTCTTTCATTGCAGAGGTAGCTGTTGTTTGTGATCAGGTTAAGGGGACAAGTCTGCACCTCTTTAAATATTGTTTTTGTTCATTTTCTTTATATTAAAGCTGTGACTGTCTCTATATGAAGGATGGTATCTGCAAGCTTCCACTTCTAAAATACCACAGATGGGCTGGATGGTAGACTCCACAGAGAGATAAAGGCCTCTGTTTTGCACCTATGCTTTGACCTGACTATACAACCTAAAACATATTGTTTCCTCTCAGTTAAGAACAAAAATTGAGTTTAAGAACAAAAATGGCAGATATGACAAAGACTCAGGGGCTTCCATAAAAATATGAGAACCTAAAGGCCAAATGAGATTCATTTATAGATGTACTACATCTACTGGTGTGCATTAAAAACACCCGATGGGGGTGATATATGTAGAGGGTGTCAAGAGAGAAACATTATTAAAAAACACGTGTCTGCATGTGAGCTTTGATGCTTGGACTCTGGAAACATAAGATAAACCAGCCAAACAAAATACACATTTTTTTCTGTTGGCTGAGGATTAGATTGATTAAATGACTTATATGAGGAGCCACAGTTGTGCTTGTTTCCTCAGCCCAGCCCCTGACAATAAATGCTTAAGACCCAGCAGTTCAGGGGATTCTCTGAGAATAACTTTGTGGGGTTCCTTTGGGAGCTCTGTAAGATGGAAAGCCTCTTTTCCATTTGTATTTACATTGCTGAGGTGATGGGATAGCTGGGCAGACTTTGGTATACAAGTCAAAAATAAATCAGTGTCTTCTTTCTTTTATCATACTTGGCCTCTTTTCAGATTAACACATAATTTTGCTGTTTCATAATCCACATATTTTTAATTTGTACTCTGGTAGAATGGTCCCACAGTTGTGTGTTCAATCAATCCCTTGCCTTTTCTTGACAAAATAATTCTTAAATCCTTATAGATCTAGACACTTAACCATGAGTTGAACAGAGTATCAGAATTAGCTTATCTGTGTCTATTGTGATGGGAGAAAAACAAAACGGTTATTGCTGATGCATTTGTTTAGAGATGAACATTTCTTGTTTTTTTTTTCTTTTGTAATCTGAAATTCATTCAGAGTGTTCTGGATTTTGATCAATATAGAACTTCATTTAATGTGTTAACAAAATTCCCACAAGGCTAAGAGCATTCAAATTAAAGACTCAGTCAGAAAAATTAGCATGTGGCAGAGATGTCTACTAGCTCTGTGTAATAGCAAAAGGGGCTGACAGCAAATCTCATTCATAAATTATCACCCTGCCGAAACTTGCAAAATAGTACATAAAGCTACTGTAATCAAAAAAGTAAAACTTGAGTTTTTTTATAGACTCAGTGTAATTAAGTACTTAAAAAATGTCAGGCCCAGAATAAGCTTGAGGACTCAAATGCAGGTAAAATCCGAATATTTAATGTCTAACAAAAAACAATCCCGTAGGATGAAAAAACTCCAAAAACCAAAACCAAAGAACAGAAAACAATCCCTTAGGACGAACAGGCTGAGAAGCTCAAAAAACAAAAACTCAAACAAGAAAATACAAAAATCTAGAACTATAACGTGGCACAGACTAAGACAAAGAAACGGCTTCTGTGAATAACAAATGCAGACACTTCGGCACAAGACAAAGGGAGATGCAGACTATAAATACACCAGAAGGGGAATTGAAAATAGGTGGACACAATCAGGAATCAGGGAAGACAGACATGAGACACGAGGAAGGGCAAGTGACCTGAAACAAGAGGAGAGTCAGAACTTCAAAATAAAACAGGAAAGACACAAGAACCAAAATCCTAGAACAGACACATTCACCGCTGTGACTAAAAAAAAAAAAGGTATCATAATGCTTAACACACTTGTGCAACAGCTTGACAAAGCATTTTAAGTAAGTACTTAGTTTTATTTTTTTGAGTTTAACAGACTGGACATTAGAAAGCCAAGCAGAGTCCCAATAAGAGATACTATTATTACTTGAAATGAAAGATTGAGTGTATTTAAATGTTTTAATGTCTTTAAGAAAGGGAACAGAAAGGTCCAGCTGCAGAGGGATCACACTCCTCAGCTTCCCTGGAAAGGTCTATTCAAGGGTCCTGGAGAGGGGGATCCGCTGGATAGTTGAATCTCAGATTCAAGAGGAGCAGTGTGGTTTTCGTTCTGGCCGTGGAACTGTGGACCAGCTCTACACCCTTGGTGGGTCCTGGAGGTGGCGTGGGAGTTTGCCCAACCAGTCTGCATGTATTTTGTGGACTTGGAGAAGGCGGTCAACTGTGTCCTTCGAGGACTCTTGTGGGAGGTTCTCCGGGAGTATGAGGTGCCAGAAACCCTTATATGAGCTGTCCGGTCCCTCTACATCAAGTGTCAGAGCTTGAGCTGCATTGCCAGCTGTAAGTCAGACTCGTTTCCCGTGGGGGTTGGACTCTGCCAAGGCTGTCCTTTGTCACCTATTCTGTTCATTACTTTGATGGACAGAATTTCTAGGTGCAGCTAAGGAGTGGAGAGGGTCTGGTTTGGTGACCTCAGAATTGGGTCTCTGCTTTTTACAGATGATGTGGTTCTGTTTGCTTCATCAGGCCAGGACCTTCAACTCTCACTGGAGCAGTTCGCAGCTGAATGTGAAGTGGCTGGGATGAGAATAACCACCTATAAATCTGAGACCATGGTACTCAGTTGGAAAGAGTGGCATGCTCTCTCAGGGTCAGGGATCAGATGCTGCCTCAAGTGGAGGAGTTCAAGTAAATCAGAGTCTTGTTCACAAGTGAGGGAAGAATAGAGCAGGAGATCGATAGGCGGATCGGTACAGTGTCCACAGTGATGTGGACTCTTTATCGGTATGTCATGGTGAAGAAGGAGCTGAGCAAAAAGGTGAAGGTCTCAATTTACCAGTTGGTCTACATTTCTACCTTCAACTATGATCATGAGTGGGTGGTGACAGAAAGAACAAGATCACAGATAAAAGCTGCGAAAATGAGTTTCTTCCGCAGGGTATCTGGGCTCTCCCTTAGAGATAGGGTGAGAATCATGGTCATCAGGATAGGGGCTCAGAGTAGAGCCACTGCTCCTCTGCATTGAGAGGAGCCAGATAAGGTGGTTTGGGCGTCTGGTGAGAATGCCTCCTGGATACCTCCCTGGTGAAGTTTTCCAGGCATGTCATCTGGCCTGGGAATGCCTTGGGATCCCCCCCAGATGAGCTGGACAAAGTGGCCAGGAGGTGGAAGTCTGGGCTTCCCTGATTAGGGTACTCCCCCAGCGACCTGACTTAGAATAAGCAGAGGAAAATAGATGGATGGTTAAATATTTGATAGCATTATACCAGAGGAGTTAAAAAGTCATGGTCTATGACTTCCTGGTGTGTTTTTTTTAAATGCTGTCTTCATATCAGATTATGTTTAAGCCTTGAAACAGTCTTTAAGTGTTTGTACCTTTGTGTCCTTTGAAATTCAAAAAGTAGATAAAGAAAGTAATTTATTGTGTATTATGCTACCATTTCGCAGGATAACTCTTTATAATTTTCTAAATAAGTTTAGCATGTTACATCTTAACCACCTCTCGAGAGGGAATTGAAAACATCTGCACAAAATGGGGTTGAGAGAGAGGTGGCTTTTAATAAATGTGCTTGTATGAAGGAGTCGTCTCTTTGTAATAAGATGCCATCATTGCTCTTTATGATCAGCTGATGCAAAAATTTAATTGTTTGCAGTTGCTCATTTTTTTTAGCTGTGCCAAATCAGCTAGTAGGCAGTCTGTTTTTTGGTGACTTAGATGATTGATGAAGGAAAATTGTTGATTTCAAAGGAAGTGTTTTGTGGGAAATAATAATTTTCTGTGTTGTGGAGTTTTTTACCTTGCAGATCCTTGATATGCCTAACAGGTTGTATAATATATGTAACAAAAATATTCATTGAGTCATTTTCTCATAATTTTGCTTTCTTGCCAAGACTTTATGATAAGATAAACAGCGCTGTCATGATCTGTTTTATATGAAGTTGTTAAGGTGAGCATAGAAGGTGGATGTAGCAAGCTTGCAAAATCCAATTTCAGTTTGTTTGCTGATTGTAAAAAGTGGGTGATTTTATGGATCACTTTGTAGTAATTTGTAGTATATGTCAGCCCACAGAAGTATGATAAAAAATAGTTTGTCTATGATAACCTAAGTAGGGTCTATAAAAGTTGGGTGAAGCTAATGTGGAAAAAGCTGATATGCAAGTATAAAAATTAAAAACAATTATATAACTGAAAAAATACTAGGGCAATGTGTTAACTGACAAGCCTTTGTACTTTAGGAAAGTAGCAGGTGCATATTGGTCACTGCAATCAATTCTCAGCCGATCCTCAGCTCTCCGTCAGTGTCGCTTTCCATAAAATCAATACACTGGGCACAATTCCAATAACTTGAGTTCAGTGAGAACCTCTTCTTCATTTGATTTGTTGTGGCATAATTAGATAAGGAGCCAACTGTTTGGCAAATTACGGCATAAAGAGAAGATACAGTCTAATCAGAATGATGGCAGTATGATAAGCAAGCTAAAATGGCATAGTTACCAACTGAAGATACAGTTTTTCTACTGTTATAATAGAAATATTATATAATATTGATGGGATTGTGTTGGGTCAGCATTCAGTGAATCACCGATTTGTGGCTTGTCTAGAAAAAAAAAACCCTCACGAACACAAAACTAATGAAAAGTGGTTTATTGGTCTGAATTTAAAAAGCAGTTCTATATTTGTTACATTCTTTTTACGAATTATTACTGTTTCAGTCTGGTTTAAAATATGATTTCTAAATTTGCTTTCCATATATTTTAAAGATTCAATAAGTAGTAATCAAAACATCAATATAGTGCTGTTTTGTTCTTTTATGATATTACCTCTTATGAAGCTTCAGGTAGAGACAGGTTCTCATGAAAGAACAAATTAAATTAACAGATAAATGATTTGTAATGGGACTACAGACCCCATTTGACTGGCTTTCTCAAGATGGACAGTCCCTTGAATATGTGTTCAGGTTATGTTTTACATTATTGTGGTCTGGATGTATGTATGTATGGATGGATGGATGGATGGATGTATGTATGTATGGATGGATGGATAGATGGGGCTTCAGTTGGACATCCAGTCACATTGCACCTATTATATTCTTTAACCAGTTGTCTAGTATACAATTTCTGCTCATATAAATTCATAACAGTGTCACCTAAAATAATTTTAGCATGCTACAAATGCAAGATAATTTTTACAAAAGATTTTTTTCTTTCATTCTTATTTGCATATTAATAACATGAGTCCAGCTCAGAAATAAAAGCCCAGTAACACAACGGGTATGGACAATAATTGGTGTAGTTGGTGCTGATGGTGTGTGCATGTGAAAGAGGAGCTGGCGTGTGTATGAAATAACTGAATGTGATTCTGCCTGAAGGGAACAATAGAAGAGTGAACAGGGACAAGAGCAGAGACCGAGAAGAGCCTCACTCACTCTTCCAGCTTTGTCTCTTCCACAGCCATCACACTTTGACAGGGCCACATCAGTCTCATCCACAGGGGACACATGAGCAGCAGAGCACATGTTTAAAGGAACATGTGTTCTGGACGCAGAATCAAGTGTGTGAGCAGTGGGAGGCTGAGTGGTTGATGCTGCTTTCTGTGGACTTTGAAACTACAGCTTCTGTGCCAAAACAGAGAGCAGGACAGTTTCATTTAGAAAAGTGGCATGATGTGATGATTGCAGAAACACCACAATGAACATGTTTGTGTAGCTGAAATGAGATTGAAAAACCCCCATTCTGACTTTTAAGATGTTATGATAAACAAGAGCCAGTATACAGTGTCTTTGAAGAGTTGATGAAATAATGCACCAGATAAACATCACATAGACTGTGTCATATGTCTGCCTCAGGAGAAAACAGCGATCTAAAGTGGGTGGAACAAGATCTATTTTGTTCTAGGCATCCCAGTTGACTCATTCGTTTTATGGATTATCCTCTCAAGACAGCAGGCGTAGCTCAGATTATTAGCTACCACTTGACCCCCTGCATCCCTTCCACACACACCTCCTACCCCCACCCCACACTTCTTCTCAGAAACACACTCATATGCTCTTAATGACTTGGTCTTCCTTGCATACACTAACAAGAGCAGTCTTGAATTATTCATAGATCTTAAAAATGTTTGTCAGAGGTTGACATTAGACATCTGCTATCAGGAGTTTGATGGGAACTGATAACAATACTACACCCAAGAAAAGATCAGACCTCAGTGTCCACTATTTAACTTCCAATATATCTAATTCAAATAGTTATCACTACCTCCCAAGTACCACACCAATCTCTCCCTGTCCTCAGTACATACAGGGGGAGATGACTTGTGATACTCCTTCTCCAAAGAAAGAAACCCAACACTTGTATATCTGTCATATTGGAGTTGGCTATTACCTTAAAAAAAAAAAGATGGTTGAGGAAGAGTTACTACATTTGTCATATGTGGAACTTCTGAGATTCAAATTTTATGGTCTACACAGATATGGAAACAACTGAAACGGAAGTCATCTTCCATATCATCATTCCATTTTTAGATTACCATATTTTTCGGACTATAAGTCACACTTTTTTCATGGTTTGGCTGCTCCTGCGACTTATACTCAGGTGCGACTTATATATTATACATAAAATATATAATTATATATTTGATATAATTATATTTTTTAATAATTAAAATATATAAAATCACATTCGTTATTTTAACACTGACAGCCACGAGAGGGCACGCTAGCCTCATGTGCCAGTATCTGCTATTCTTATTACTCCCATACCACTGAAAAAGTAACATTTAAACATCAACTTCTAAAGACAACTGAGAAAGACTGAACACTAATGCCCCCAAAAGAAAATCATATTCTGAAAATTACAAGGTGCAAGTAGTAAAATAGGCAGCCGAAAACGGTAATCGAGTGGCAGAAAGAAAGTTTGGAGTAAGCGAGAAACTTGCGAGGGACTGGCGAAAAGCAGAGGATACTCTTACTGCAATGATGAAAACAAAATAAGCTAATCGCGGGCTAAAAGCTAGATGGTGATGCAACTGTCTGGTGCTGGTGCAACTTATACTCCGGAGCGACTTATAGTCCGGAAAGTATGGTATTCATAAATAAATTAAGTTAGAGTTTTAAGTACTGTACTTTCACTTTTAAAATAATAGACTTTTTGTGACTAATAGTGGTTTTTTATTCCCCCTCCCCAACCCCCACCATAATTTTTATGACTTTAAAAGATTATTAGGAATAAAATATCTCTGAGCTTTAGTTTACTAGTTCACTTTTACTCCCATAGGTTACCACAGTGCTCTTTGGAATGTCAGTCTTTTGGAGTTTGTTGGCTTAAGTGTTTTTGTTTGTATGGTGTTGAAATATGTGGCAGACCTCCACTTGAGTGTCAAAAAGTTCTGTTAAAATACTTGTCTTTCTGTAATTATACAAGAGTTATTAAAAGCTGGTAGCTAAATTGGACAGTAAAGTTATGCCAAATTTAAGTTGTATTTCACAATAAACCTTAGTTTACTCTGAGAAAAAAACATTGAAAGAACACAATTACTTATTCAAAATAAGACCAGACATTTGTTTTCTATTTACCTGCTCCACAGGACCCATCTCTGAACCTCTGATCGCCACTCAAACATCAAGGCAAGCACATTTATTGTCCTGCCTTGCACTGTGTAAGGCAAGTGGTATAGCACATATCATGAGCAAGGCAATTCAAAGTGCTTTAGATAAAACCATTTTTAAAATTTTACTAAAAAACAGGAGTTTAAAAGACACAAGTTAAAAAGAAAGCAATGAGATGCAAGAAATAGAGGTTGTAGTGCACTGTAGTAGATTATTGAAATGCAGCACTTAATAAAAAGGTTTTTAAAACTTTGAATTAAAGCATTTGGGAGTTTCAGCAGCCCTGGTGCATTCAGGGAATTTGTTCCACAGGAGTTCATTCCATTGGTGAGGAGCATAAAAGCTGAATGCTGCCTCACTGTCTTCTAACTCTGGGAACCGAAAGTAGTTGTGACCCGGACTACCTGAAGATTCATGTTGGTTCATAATGGACCAGGAGATCAGAGATGTATTTTGGCCATAGACTATTGAGAGATTTATAGACTAATAATGGGATTTTAAAATCTATTCTATGACAGCCAGTGTAAAAATTGAAGAACTGAAGTGATATGGTCTACTGTCTAGTCTTAATAAGGCTTAGGCAGCAATGTTCTCAACTAACTACAGTTGTTTGATAGTTTTTTTTTCTTTTTTTTTTTTTTAGGGAGACCCATGAGAACAGTTACACTAGTCTAGTCTAATGAATATAAAAGCATAGACAAGTTTTTCTAAATCCTGCTGAGGACATTCTTGATGTGTTCTTTAGGTGATAATAGGCTGACTTCACTACATTCTTCATGTGGGGGTTAAAATTCAGGTCTGAGTCCAGAACCAAACCTACATTTCTGGCTTGGCTATTGGTTTGTAGCTCACTCCTTGAAGCTGTGTGCTGACTTTTAATTTTTCTTCATTGGCTCCAAATGCTATTATTTCTGTTTTGTCTTCATTTAACTGAAGAAAATTCTG
>JAOWBL010004084.1:0-11520 GCA_028564865.1 Zenarchopterus dispar | reverse complement strand
TATATATTTTTATTTGTTTCCATATATGTGTGCGTGTGTGTGTGTGTGCGTGTGCGTGTGTTTGTATTTTAGATTGTAGTATCATTGTTCTACAAGGTGGGGTTCAATTCATACTTACTGCTGAGATCACGGGCACCACTGAGCATTTTGGGTCTGTAGATTCTTCTTGAATTTGTATCTGACACATACAGCTGCCCTGTTACTGGGTCATTGGCTAGGTAGTAGCGGTGAGCAGGGTTGTTGCTATAGAAGACAATGACAGGAAAAAAAAAAGAGTAGGTAGCAGACACAAAAAAAATGTTGACTACCCAACATCAATGTGTAAAGTTTGATATTTAATATAATTACACCTGCTCTTTATTGATGCACATCCTACATACTTTTTCATTTATTTATTGTCTTGGGTCGATTTCTGCCTTCCATTTACCTTGCTAAAATGTTAGTCAAATGATCAAATTTGAAGTCAATATGTAAAGCGCCAAATTTAATTATGAAGTGGATCCTTCAACGTCAGGTATTACGGTACGAGCAAGTTGGATAATCAAATCAGTAACAAAGTGCAAGGTAACAAGTTTTTTGTTTTGCATGTCACAATGACATGCAAATGAAAGAACTATTCTGAAGATCATGATAATGAAGAAATAATGACTAAATGGAGGATGACTAACTGAAAGCTAAGTAACTGAATTACTGTCATTGGAGTAATGGGGAGAGGACCTGTTCATCTGAGTATATTCTGTATTCTGTATTGTGGAATATGACATGGTATAATTGTATGGGAAATTAATTTTAAAAATAGGTTTGTCTGGTTGTTGATTTGGAGACATCTACGCTGATGTGATGTGACACATGATGTCTGCTGTCACGTGTCAAACAAACAAAAATAAGTTAATATATATTGGCCTCAGGTCCTAAGTCTCAGTGGTTGGGGAGTATGAGCAGATGATCACAGGATGTTAATTAAAGCAGCTAAATTTGAACACAAAATATGTTTGAATGAGATCTGGATTTTTTTTTCACTTGTGAGGTATGTATATGATTAACATGTTGTCATTTAATATTTTATCACAGTTGTCCTTTCGGTCTGAAATATTTTATGAGGTTCAGGTTTTCAGTTTTATATTTTCACATTCAAGTTCAACTTGTCTTTAATGACAAATCCTATTAAAGACATGCCACATAGTGTGTCAGTCCTAAACTGAACATATCAACCCACAATCAAAGGCAAAACATAACATATAGAGAGCACACTATTATGTACACATGCTAAAAGATGTGAATGAATAAGAAATAGCAGCAAGGACAGCAGGGGACAGACAAAGGGTTGATGAAAGAAGAAAAAAGGGGCACAATGACTGGATGGGGAAAGGATTTATAACACAAAGAAATTTAAAAAAGGAGTGGCATTAAAAGAAAGAGAAGACACAAATAATTCAAGACTGTACGGAATGCAATACAAACACAACAGAAAGAAGCTGACAAGATGGAAAGAAATAAAAAAAAGGCAAAAACCCCTACCTAAACCCAGTTTGGAGGAGTTAATTTCACTTTTTTGTCATGCCATGTCTTCCATCATTTTAAGCCCATTCCTACGAACTTCTGTCTATGAAATGTCTCTTTGCTAACAGCTACTGCTAAATGTAAGCAATACTTGCCATTTACCTAAAATGACAGAAAAGTGTGAACCTTCATTTTGTGTGACAACTTGCCAAGATAGATGGAAAAAATAAGTGACATTGCAATATTACAGTGTCTGATTTGATTTTTCTTTTACATTTGGTCAGTAAAATGTAATTGTTAAGAACAGACATCACACTAGAATTTGGTATGTAATCATGCACTGATAGCGGAGTGAAAAAGAGGGTTAAAAGTTGTAGGCCATCTTACCTATGCCTGAAATCTTTGTTTCTTTGATGCAGTTTAAGCAAAGATAAGAAATACAGAAGCAATTTGAGTTAGAAGACATATTGATTGGTAAAGAGGAAAGAATAACTGGAAGACAAGAAGCAGTTAAAATGGAATTATGCATCACAGAAATCAATAGGACAACTATTTCAGTGTGGTTGATAGAATGTGAGTTTTGAGAAATCAACACTCAAGAAGTATGGCACTTAATTCACATCACAATATCAGACTTGCCTCTAGTATCTGTTTACATAGATTGTATTTTATACTTTCGCGCAATTCTAATAACTCCAATATTTGGAGAGATAGTGGTCAGTTTGACCATGGATCAGTCTCTGCCTGTCTCAAGCTGCCTGCCTTTCTGTCTCCATGTCTGTGTTTTAGATCTTAATGTGGTTTTCTCAAATATATCCACACTCAAGCATTAAATTTGAATGTTACCAAACATGGATGAAATAGATTTGGAAATACTTTGTTTGGAAATAGATCATTACCTCTGTGGATGAGACCTTTATCTTTGTGATATTAGGTCATTTTTGCTTCATGATAAGTTTAAATCACTCATGCAGAAGGCAGTAGTATACATTCTCCCTTTTTACCTCAGTTCCATGACACTGGTAACATTGCCAGAGGGAAAGATCCTCCTGATGTAGTTGAAATCTCCTACAAAAATGCTGCCATCTGCTCCACAAGCAAGAGCGAGGGGCGCCAACAGCTTGTTGCCCTCTGCCTGTCCATTACAGCTAGGGCAAGATATGCTGCGACGGCGACCATTTCCTAAGAGAAGATAAAATCATTTTCTAGTGATTGAAAACATTTTTTTTCCCAAAGAAACTAAATTGTCCATATATTTGGTCAAAACTCTAAACTCTTAACTCTTTTTCTGAACTGAAAAAAATAAAATGGCCTGTTAAATGAAATGGAGAAGCTTTTTAATGCATGAAATACAACAGATTCTTTGAACTTACATCATTATTAACCAAACTGGGTATTTCACCTGTGTATTTGCCTAAGTGTTTCTTTTTATTATTGCCAGAATACAGTTATTGTATTCTGGCCTGTCACTATTACATGTGCACTCTAGAAGTTGTTGGTACATGTACTACATTGCCTGCTATAGAATAACTAGTAAAATAATCTGTTTAAGATACAGGCAACTTCCTAACACCAATACGACCATATTTTAAGTACACCAGATAAAAGGTTTAGTTTACCTCAATGCACTGTCAAATTTTGGCTCATTTAAGTCCAGATTAGTTCAACTGAGGGTGCTATGTGTTTTTACTGTTATCGGCTGATAACAGTAAACACACATTTCTATAAGAACATGAAATAACCAGGAGATGAATAGCGTTTTTGAAATTTATGTTTTTCAAAATTTCATTAACCTTTCTTTAATCAGGGAGACAAGAAAGAAAAAAAACTTGGACGTTAAAATTTCTTTTTCAAGACTCTCCTGGCCAAGACAGGCAACAGTAAATAGAACAAGCTACTTCTGAATAAAAAAGGAGGAGGAGGAGCTACTATGTTTAGTGACTCCCTCCAGTGTAAGCAAATGTCTTTTGATGAGTGTGCCTTACTTGAATATCTGGCCGCTTAGGCGAAAACCTTGTCCCATGTGTTGTTTTCCAATGCCTACAGACTACTTAAGTACCATGTATCTTTCTTTGATGATTTTGCTGGACTGCTGTCTGACATCTGTGTTTATTTTGATCATGTTATTGTTGGGGATTTTAACATCCATGATGATAACCCTCAGGACATATGGGCAAAGGAATTGTGTTGTCTTCTTGATTTTGGACAAACTCAACATAAGATGGAAAAAAAAAACGCACAACAAAATACATTGTCTGGACTTCATAATGTCCAAAGGTCTGAACATCTCTAAGGTTGTGGTCAAAGATGTTGTTCTGTCTGATTATTCTTGTGTTTTCTTTAAGAGTTCTATTAACGTGAACTGAAACTTCCAGGCCAAGATCATCAAGTAATGGTACGCAAGTGAAAATACCCATGAAATTTTTATTCAGATCTACTCGTCCTCACCCCTTCTCCATTCACCTTCAGTGAATGGGCTTGTGGATAAATTTAATGATAAAATTATTAGTATTTTTGATATTATTGCCCCCACCAAGGTGAAGATGATCACTGCTAAAAAAAAATCTCCATGGAGAAATTCTGCATGAGTGAAAGCTGAATAAAGAATGTTGAAAAGCTGAACACAAGTGGTGGAAAACTAAATTACAGATTTATTATGCTATTTTTAAAGAGAGACTGAGCATACATAATATGGAGCTGAGGAATGCCAGGCAATTATATTTTTTGAATATTATTACCAAAAACAATAATGCATCCACTTTGTTCGCTACTGTTGACAAACGAACAAATCCGCCTGAATCAGTAGACCCTGAATTTCTATCCAACCTGCCTGCAATGAGTTTGCCTCTTTCTTTACTGGCAAAATTTAGAAAATTAGACAGTCAATGCTTCTATACTAGGTATAAGATAACCTACCTCTGTTTTCCACTCATAGAAAACACGACACAGTTTTTTCCAATCACTCATTAGAACCTGGATGACATCATACATCACCTGAATTCCACCACCTGCTGCCTTGATGTTCTGGCAGGTTTTTTAAAAGTGTTGCTCATTGTATGGCCTCAGATCTTCAAGACAGTAAATACGTCTCTGCTTTCATGTATCGTTCCTCAGTGCCTAAAAACAGCTGTCATTAAGCTACTTTTTAAAAAGAATACTCTAGAAAGGTCACTCGTGAACAGCTATAAAAGCCCATGTAAAACATCTGCTTTCTTAGTAAAATCAGGGGAAAAGCTGCTTTTCAACAGCTGCACAACCTCCTGACACTAAATGACTGTTTTAATGTCTTCCAGTTTGGTTTTGAGCCATAGCACAGCACAGAGACAGCTCTAGTTAAGATTCTTAAGGACATCTGTTCCAATACGGATAGCAGCAACATTTCAGCCTCGGCCTTACTACATTTGACATGGTCAACCTTAGCATCATATTAATATCATCATTATTAACTTGAACTTGGTGGCACCTGGCACCTGTATTTGATCTAAAGTAAGCTGTCTACTCTAAAATTGAATATAAATTGTATTATGCATTATATTATTATACAGACTGAAATTGCATTCTTTAAGTCATTTTGTTAGAGCATTTTTAGCTAGTCAAGTTTCAATAAGAGATAAAAACCAATCAAAAATATAGAAATGCCCAAAAAAAATGGTAATGTTTGAAATTATACTTACCCATGATGCTGCGGATGACAGGAGGTTGCAGAGAAATGAAAATATTCTCACCGTTGCCCTTATACAGTATACCTGTTGAAAAGAGATAATGAGCACTGGTGTCCAGGTGAAAGAAAATAAAGGTCAATATCTGTTGGTCTTTCAGAAAAAAATAAAAAAAACATGACAAGGGCGTTTCCTGTCTTTAATAGTTGTGCAAACCATATGCTACACGGCTCATGCAACAAGGATAATGATAGAAGAATGGCTAAGCATTATCAGGGGGAGTCCAGAGAACTCTGAAACAATTGATGAGCTCACTGAGTTGTATTGAAAGCAAGTTGTACTGAAAGCAACAACAAACAAAAAGTGGGGGTTTAGTTTAGAAAAAAAAAATCATGAGAAAAACATCCACAGTGCCACAGAGTACACTGGACATAGCTAAGGCCGATCCATCCATTTTCTATACCCGTTGCTTCCTTAACAGGGTCAGGATCTGCTGGAGCCTATCCCAGCTCATTACAGGTGATAGGCAGGCATAACCAAGGTGCTGGATGTCAAATAAAAACAAAACAAATTTCTTGCCCTTTTCTCTTTGACTTCCCTTTTGTCTTTCTTTTCCGAGGTAAGCTATAGGGATAATAACTGAAATCTGAAAAAAAGAGTATGAGTTAGTTGCAAATATTAGCCATAGACTGCTCACATATATTAGCTTCTGATGAGAGTTTATTAAAAAAAAAAAAGAAAAAAAACCCACAGGTGAAAAAAAGTTTAGGTTAATTGAGTTAATTTCTCCAATCTGTACAATACATGGGACATAAACTTAGTCGCTAGGTTTATTTGCACAGTTTAGGTGAGCTACGGGAAGAGATTGATGACAACAGTTAATTGAGTACTTTTCTTTGTCAGAATTTACATGTTTGCAAAGAAAATCAGTTAATTGACCAAAATATTGAATGTCCTATACAGGCTTCTCCTGCCACAATATGCCTACTTTCAGCTTGTTGGCATCAAGTTTTCTGGTTAACCTGTTACAGCACAAAACATCTGTTTAACTTTTGGGTTATCTGGTGGTGGCAAATTGGAACAATGGTGAATAATGAACTGGGTACATTTAGAGTTCTGTATATTTTGTACATTCTGCACATTATTTTTCATTTGCTATTCAGCATCTTTTTCTGGCAAGAATGGTAGGGAATGCTCAGAGAAAGTAGGCCTGTTTCAGTCAAGTTGAACAATTACTTCCTGGATTAGCTCGATGGTACCTGACAGCTAATAGACTTTCTTTTTTTAACTTTCTTTTTTAAAGTGAGAAAATCAAAATCAGGAAACAAGCTGTTTACTAATTATCATTCAGAAACAGGAAAACAAAAAATGGCTTACAGTTAATTTTTTATCCTCCATCACCGTACCTTAAAATCATAAAAGGAAAAATTATCTATTGTTTTATTTTACTGAAGTGCAAATAAATAAGGAACTGGAATCAAAATACATTTGTGGAAATTAGTTTCTGAGTTTTGCGACCACACCAGATGAGACCACCTCAGATCAGTTCAGACATTGTAATACCTAGTGTGCTAAAACTACAAAAAAAAAAAAAAAAAAAAAATCTGTCTCAGACTGATAGCTCCACAGAACGTGATTCACACACAGGTGCAGCAATTTCCAGAACCCCAATTTATTTAGGGATTATACAGAACACCATAACCTGCTTCGCCCAGAGGAGGTTTCTGGGATCAGCTCTCAATCTGATGATTAAACCTATGCAATTAGTAACTAGTCCATGTGACAAAGTAGGTTCTTTACTCTCCATTTGTCACGTTGTTTTGCACATTTTGACATTTGTTATGGCAAACCAAACAAATGTCAAAATGTGCATAACAACGTGACAAATGGAGAGTAAAGAACCTACTTTGTCACAGTCCACATGAAAGCAGGAATATCATGTTTTTGTGTATGTGCACATAATGGTATATGTGACATATGAAGATGTGTGCATGCCATAAGTGTACGTTTGGGATGTGCACGATGTATGTAGATATAAGTGGTTGTGCATGATGTAAATGTGACTTGAGATATGAGTATGTGTGCATGGCTATGGTGTGACAAAGAAAGAATCCTTTTATAGGGTCACTTTGAACAGAAAACACATTTTCCCTAATGTCAATGTCTTAGATAAAAAAATACATAAAACACAGTTTATAATTTGTGAAAATGTTCTCCAATTTGTGAAAATGAAAGATATTTTTATTATATTTTTGACAGCTACACCACCTTAGACCAGATCCCAATGTTAAAACTATTTTGTAAAACTAGCATTTTTACAACTTTTTATTACATTGTTTTATTCATTTAGATTTTATTCAGGGGGAAAGGGAGTCAAACATATCCATCTGCTGTAAAATAACCATCATTGTTTTGTAACTAATTTCATATGTAAACTGTCTATACTGAAGTAGCAGACGTGTTGGTTGATGATATTGAAGTTATCTTGTTATACTTTATAACAAAAGAAAAAAGAAAAAAAGAAAAAAGCTATTGTTAAACAAAGGGTGTCAATGAAATTTGTTGATTATTAGGCTTTTATTATAAAATATTGATTATTAAGTAAATCTAAATCTAAGTTATGTTTTATTCTCAGAATTAAGAGCATTTCTGATATAGCCTGTTTGGAACAACAAAAAAGCTCCTTAACTTTTCAGGTAGTAGCAGAACATGAGATTATTTGGTTCAGTCGGTAGAAGCCAACAGTTCTATTCAAGGTAAATATATATTTCCTGTCCCAGCAGCATACAGGTAACATATGTTCTACATTTCATTATTTGTCAGCTCATCTGGTGCAGTCATACCTTAAACATACAGTGCAGTGAAAAAGTATTTGCCCCTTACAGATTTCTTGTTCCTTTTTTTTTGTCATACTTACAAGTGACATATGAAAAAACAAATTTTAACACCAGACAAAGACAAATCAGACAAATAGCCTGAGTAAATATAAAATAGAATTTTTGAATAATACTTTGATGATGAATGCCACTAAGGGTGGCACAACCAGTTATCAAGTATAGGCAATTACTATTTCAGACAGTACCGGCATTGTTTGGATAGCTTTCTTTGCTTAATAAATTAAACCATCATTTAAAAACTGCATTTTGGATTTTCTCAGGCTATCTTCATCTGATATTATAATTGGTATTTTATAAAATATTTTATTATCTAAGAATTAATTTAATCCAGGTTTGAGAAGTCTGAGTATTGTGGTTTTTGATTGGGACCATGTGTAAGGTGGTCTGACTGTCTAAAAAAGCAGGAAAATAGTCCTATTTTACATTTTCACAAACTGAAAAGAGTTTTCACAAATCACAATAAAATGTTATCTAAACAACAAAATAATCCACACAGAAGAAAAAGAATTCTCACAAAGAGAACTTAGATTCTCTTAAAGTGATCGCTAATTTTTCTGTATTTCTTCAGTGTTTCAGTTATGCTTGTCTTTGCACAGAAGACAAGCATAACTGCATGGTTAACTTGGCTGAGTGATTGGGGTGAAAATAACTTGTGTTACATAGCTGTCATTGTAAGAATACCCTCAGCATGTAAAACAAAACAAACAGCAGTTAATATCAACAGTTAATAATGTTAATTGGTAGTAATACTGATAGTGGTGAGCTTGTTCACTCCTAAGCTTAGTCTTACTGTCACATATACATAATATACTGATCAAATTCCAATTTAATATTAATTTCAGGTCAACCAAAGGATAATTGTTTAATGCTAAATTGTTTTTTTTATCATCTTGTGTGGATATTGTATGTGAATGTGTAACATTATAGCTGCTAGAGTAGAACATACTTTTGTCATGGTGTGGTACCTACCATTTTGAACATCCAGGATATGATGTTTATCAAGCATCCATCCACCCATGTTGGAAGCATCCATTTCATAGCCTTGCAAAATGGCTGTTCTTTTTTCCCACAAGATGAGATCAAGGCAGGACTCATACTCAAATCCCACTGACACTGTTAGGCACACAAAATACAAGGCTCGATCTTTTGACTTTGTTATGAAAAAAGTTAATGGAATATACAGAGAAAACAGGCTGTAACTTATGAACTACTCTGCAGATGATTAACTGAAACTCTTCATTCTGCAGACCAATATATACATGGGATTTGACTTTACACTTTACAGCATGTAAGGTCTTTCTGACTGATTTATTTAGGTTCATAATCTATTGTCAGGATTGGGCCCTTGGAAATAGAACCGTCTAGAGGTCTTTCCAACATATACTCCAAATAGACTTCTAATTATTTAATTGGTGATGAAGGGATACATAACAGCAGGTGTAAGTATGAATAAGACAAAACTTGCTATTTTTAAAGATTTAATTAAATCAGTCTCTGGTTGGCTCCTTTTGTATCTAACGGTCATTGCAGTTGTTTAATTGAACATGAAATCTCCATACCAAACTATTTTAAAGTCAAAAGTGAGGGCATATGTTTGACATCTAAAGTTTGGCTCAAAAGTTCAGACCTCAAGCACACTGAAAGTAGAACCTAAATAAATGCAAGCAAACCTCCAGGAAGTAATATGAGACAAGTGATAATCCTTCACAGTGAGACAAAGTTCTCTATAACTATCTGATATAATCTGATTACCTAATTTATAGCTGCTAAATGTCATGGTCTTGATATTTTCAATTGGGTGTAAAAGATTTTTTCAGTTGTCTTGTTTTGTTCATTTCTATTCTTGGTTTACTTATATTCTTTAGTTGTTGGGGAAAAAAGGGAATTTTCCATAGTATGTCACCTTTAAATAAACGATACTGTTATCACTCCTCCCTCCCCAGTTTCTCTGTTTTGGGTCCTTCTCTTGCAGTAGGACCCTAAGCAGTAAAGCTAGCCACAAATAAACTCAATGGAGAACCAGGCTCTTCTTCAGGAGCTTAAGAGTACCTCTTCACTTATGTGTGTACTGAAGCTAGCTGAGGTGAGCTTCCCTTCCTTGAAAAGACTTTATTGACTTATGTATGGATTCTGTCATTTCCAAGCGTCAAGCATCTTTTTTCTATATTCCGTAAAGTTGCAGTTCCTAGAACTGACCATTGGCAAGCTGGCTCCAAAAGCGAGTCAATCTCCACTGATTCCCATCCTAAAAAGTCAAATTTTATGGCAGAAATAAACATATTTACAGCAAGGTCCAAATAATGGTTTTAGTCTCCATAGTTAGATTTCAGATCTATGGGAACTCTGGTAAGGGTGTTTTTTTTTCCTTTTTGTTCAATGTCAAATTAATTTATTTTAACCAATAAGTGTGTATTATTCATAATATCCAATAAAAATAGCCAATAGCATTATCATGTTCTCATCAGTCATCATCATGGTTGTGAAGTGATCAACAGTTTGTAGTAACCCAGTGTCAGCTAAACCCACCAGTCATTTCTGATTTTGCCACCAGAACAAAATGGGAAGTGAGATATTCCACTACAAACATTCTCCTTCAGCTCTGCTGCTCCTCTGGCATGTTTCAGGTGAAGGAGCTGGTTGCTGTGATGTGTTCTGGCCAGCTTCCCAGACCTATTTGTTTGCCCATTTTCTACATGGAACCACACAGTATGAGGGGAAGAAAGGCTTCAAAACCACTCTTAAGAAAAGCTATACGTGACATCACAGATAATCTGTTCAGTTACATTTACAGTCCATGGTCAATTCTGCTCATGGCTGTACATCTGGAGGAGATCACTAAGCTCAAGAGGCCCAGCATTCTAGCATCCATGTGACCCAGCTCTTCAGCTTCTGTCTCTGAGGTGGTCTAAGGTACTCCTTGTCCTGTCTCTGAGGGAGTCCTGGGCATGCCTGTAGCTACTTTGCCACTGCAAACCAAAAATCTCCTCTTCCTGTTCCTGAGGAGGCCTGGAGAGGCTCTCACCTGTCAGCTTTAGTTCCAGATAGAGACTCAGTACCACTTCACTCCCAGTTGTGGCTCCACTCCCTAAATCAGCTGCTGCTCTTGACCCAGTCTCAGATTGATCTATGGCAATTATGCTCCTCCTCCTCACTTGTATGTTGCAGCTTTTGCCCCTGACCCCTACCAGTCAGTTGCTCCTTCAGAAGACTCACTCACCAGCTGCTCCTGTCTTGAACCCTCCACTGCCCCACTAGTGGGGATTCTGTCCAGATATTGAGATTTTCACTGTGAGGTTATTTAAGTGTTCTTCAGTTCTCTTGTTTGGTCTTGGTTTGTCTTCTTTTGTTGTTGAGCTCTTCTTTTGCATTTTTTTTTTTTTTTTTTTTATAAATCATCATCAGAGGGTGAATATTCCTCTTCAGAATTTTTTTTTTTTTTTTTTTAAGACTAAGAAAGACTAAGA
>JAOWBL010004083.1:0-11521 GCA_028564865.1 Zenarchopterus dispar | reverse complement strand
ATTATTTTATGTCTTCAAAAAGTGCATAAAAACCTGTAAATGTTTCACGAAGACCAAAAGTTCAGAAAACTGTAAACTGTGGTATTTAATAAACAGGTTTGTAGATGAGGAACTATGGTCCCACAACACTGATTCCCTTTTCTAAAAAAAAGTCAATACTCGGTTTTTAAAACAGAAAACATGTGTTTATGCTGTTAACTTTTAATCAGCATGTTTATTATTGTCTAGTGACATATCTCGTGTTTAGTTTGTCTGTGTGAGCCCCGGCATCGTACCCCCAGAACTCTGCGGGCTCACCAGCACCTTCATGTGTCAAAACGTCCTTCAGTGAGACACTGAAACTCAGCATTGAAAAGTGCCATTAACTGTATTTAAGTGTGTGTACATAATAATCAGGTGAAAAAGAAAATACAGGATCTTTCAGTTCAGTAAAGCCCCGTTTCCACTGAGCGGTACAGTCCAGGCCACTACGGTTCAGAATGGTCCAGCTAACTACCTGGACCGCCCTGACTGTGTTCCCATGGACCTACAACTGAAGGGGGTCCAGAAATGGTCCAGTTTGGTTCAGTTCTAAGGGACCCTTTTATTATGGAAAGACCCAAAATAGTGTACCCGACCGTACCGGTCCAGACCGAACCACTGAGTGGAAACAGGACTTAGTGTAACAATATTCTGCGCTATCCTCAGATTTTTTGTGGTGGATAAACACTTAGCTTGGCATATGAAGACTAAAACTACAAATAATCATTGTTTTCTGATAGTTATTTTTGAAAATGAACTGTAAAATGTTTAGTTTGGTATTTACTTTAATTTGAAAACAGAGAAGCAGACAAACACTTTCATTAGTGAAGTCATGTCATCAGATGCAACCATTAAAATGAGTGAAAAAGGTTTTTTTTTCTTTTCTCGAAAAAAAGATCCGTTTTTATCATGTTGTGTTGTTGTAGGGAACTCGTGATCATGTTTTATTCAGCGTGTCAGCTTGTTGCCGCAAAATACTGCATGATGATTTAGTCACACGCTTCGACTATATGACCAGGCATAAATAGGAACGCAGAGTGTAAGGAAGAGCAGCTCTGACTCGAAGCGGGACTGTGTGAGTGAGTCAGTGTGTTTGCACCGAGTCAGAACGCGTTTGAACTAAAAATCATGCAGTGAAATTTAGTGTTGGTAAGTCTGATGTTTGATTCCTGTTAGAAAGACCGGCAGAAAATGGGTCACATGCTGTGCAGTTGTGCTCATAAATTTACATACCTCAGCATCACTTCCCAGTGTTTGGACCATATAACCACGTTAAAAAAAAAAAATTTTAATATTTAAAATTGTCAAGTGAAGCTTCTTTTAGGACCTATTCTTGGTTGGGTTTTTATTGTGTTTTTCTCTAAGTCAGGAATTTTGACCGGTTTAACTCACTAAACATGAATCTGTTTGGGTTTTTGGTAATGTTGTACGTTGATCATGTTTATTGTCTAATAACTATACAGTTCATTTCATGACATATTTGCACCATTCCTCATTTCTTACATTTTTTTTCTTTTACAAAGTTGTCTTGAGCTTCACCAGGATATGTTTCTTTATTTCTGGTATATTTTTAAATTTTTCGATCTGTGAGGCACTTTAGTTGCGCTATATGAATAAAGTATGGCTGCTTGGTTGGTTTCTTTTCATGTACTCTTTATTAAAATAATGAAAGTAAAAAAATACCGCAAAACAAATTCAAAATTTAAGCCACACTTTTTGTCCTGATAGAACACACACAGGTTGGGACAGCAGGTTTAATTGCAAGTTTCCACAGTTGTGAAAATTTCAGACTGTAATGAATTAGTTTTGTGTGTAAACATCTGTACATTTCAGCCACGGCTGCACCAACTTTGCTGCCTGCTGAGTTATTGTGAAAAACAATGAACAAAAAATGTTTAAAGAAAATGTGAGAAAAATGGTAGTGGAACTGTATAATCAGGAAAAAATATGCAAAAGATATCCAGTATTTGGAAATGCCAGTCAGATGGGATTCAAAGTCTTGTGAAGAAGTGCAGAAGGAAGGAAGAGGGAAAAAAGGGTGAGATGCAAGAAAAGAAACTTCAAGTTTCAAGCTGTTGGGTTTACCAAAAAAAATACTGCACAAATACCATGAACTAGTAAACATATACTGAACATCATCTAGCAAAAGCATCTAGACTTCTAAAAGAAAGAAGTAATGACACCAGAGTTGAGCTTCGTAGGTCCATTGAATATTTTGAGGAGATCAGAGTTAACCAGTAAAAATGATGAGGAAAAATGCACCATCTTTATCGTGAGGCACAGAGGTGGATTTTAACTTCTGCATATGTGTAAGATACAAAAGGAACAAGTTTTTTTTGTAAACACTGATGGTAAGATGAATGCAGCTTTTTATCAAAAATATGATATAAAAATTTGCCCTAATCAGCCTGAAACGTGCACCAAGGAGACACGTTTCCATGCGTTTTGTTGACAGTGATGTGAAGAACAAGGTTGTGCAGTTACCATCACAACCATCTGACCTCAGTATCACTGAGCCACTTTGCAGAGATCTCAAACGTGCAATTCATGCATGAAAACTCAAAAATAAACCAGCTCCACCATCTGTGAAAATAAGAGCTCTCAGATGTGTAGTGATAGTTTTCAGAATTATACACATTTTACAAATTCTCCTAGAATAGTCGGACTAATGTGCAAGTTCGACACGGACAGAAGACAAATCACCAACAGAACAACTGACGTGATCAGAAAATCAGTTTCTGCATAAATGCTTGCACGCAGTGCACAAGCATGCACAGTAGCTGGGTTTCTGTTTGCGTGTTTGAGAGAGCACTGCCTTGTGAAAACATCTCATCCTAATTAAGACATGGAGCTTGTCACATTAAGATCCTCCGCTATGCCCACAGGCTCCACACAGGCGAAATGTGGAGTGCACTAACCACTCAAGCAGATGGATCAAGTTCAAATGTCTTGACCTGTTTGAGATTTTTCCAATTTTGTTGCAGCTGCTGCTCCACAGCTGATGGGGTGGATGAGGTTCTCCGAGTGTGAGATGAAAAAAAGAAAAATGGTGACGAGATGGACCATCCCTGGCCGTGCATGCACAGTCACAAGACACATTTCTTGGAAGATATTAAGGTACGCAACAACAAGGATGAGGAGGACGGTTAAGATGTAATCTCTGAAGAAAGTGGTAATCAGAGTTTTAAAAAAAAAGGCCTTAAAAGACAGCAGATAAAAGTCTGTTTTAGCATCGGCGGTGGCAGTAAGCAGAACTAGGCCAACAACACGAGCCGGCATTAGCGACTGTGACATCACTGACGACACACACCAACCCACATACAGCTGAGATAAACTGCACGGCACAGATGGGACGCGGATCTCGACGTGTCAAGCTGAGCCTCCATGTCTGCTCCCTGCTATTAACGGACTAAATGGGGAAAACCACTCACTTGCACTCCTTTTCCCCCAGCTGCTCCACAAGAGACGTCTCCGTAACAAACGGTGAGGGTGGCTGGCACTGAGCCGCTCCCAGGAGACCACATGCATTATGAATTTGAATCGGGAAGCCGCTTTAAATGAGCAGGCATCCTGAAGGGAGTGCAAACATTTTAGTCAAGCAGGAACAATTACAACTTCATTTTGAGGAAGTGAAACTTCTCCAGTGGTGGATTGGAAAGAGTGAGAGTGTGCAAAACAAACGAAAAGATTTAAGCACCAACTTTGAATCTGTTTGAAACAGACCAACCAACCACTGTCCACCAGGTGACCTGCTCATACTTTCGTCGTATATCCTTTATACCTAACTTGGACCTCTGTCTTAACTCCATGCAGTAAAGTAAATCAAATAAAAATCAGATGTATACTCAAATCTTAATTATCATATTCTAACAAAACATGAGCTAATCTGTACTTTTGTAAAAGAGTGGAGACAAAACCACGAGCAAAAGAGAAGTGGTTCATTCATTTAGACTGGATCTGCCGTGTATTGACTTTGTTTCTGCTGCACATAAAAAACATCAGTACACGCATATGTCACGTTTGACGCTGATGCCTTGGTATGATAGGGTTGTTTTTCTACTGTGTCGATGAATCGCTCTGATTAGTTTTAACTAGTCGATACCAGCTCCTTAAGGACGGAGAAAGATCACCTTCACTGGAGACTGAGTGGATTCCCCTGGTCGAGATCCCTGTTGTCCAAAGGGAAGGGGCTTTTTGCTGAAAGTATGAATTTGTGAATACAAGGGGTCAAAATTAGAAGAAGTGTTGATTGTATTCTTCTGAAAACATTTCTGATGTTTTGTTATAGTTCTTTGTGAAGGAGAATAAAGGGTATCATCTCTTGGAGTTCTGTCAGGTCCTTGGAAAGGATTTTAGACCTCACTTGTTCACTCTCTTGTTAGCTCTCCCAGGTTCAGGTCCACCCTGGCTGACCAGGTTCAGGTGCACCCTGGTTGACCAGGTTCAGGTTCATGCAGGGTTGACCAGGTTCAGGTCCACACTGGTTGACCAGGTTCAGGTCCACCCTCGTTGACCAGGTTCAGGTCCACACTGGTTGACCAGGTTCAGGTCCATGCTGGTTGACCAGTGAGGTTCAGGTTCACGCTGGTTGACCAGGTTCAGGTCCACGCTGGTTGACCAGGTTCAAGTCCACACTGGTTGACCAGGTTCAGGTCCACCCTGGTTGACCAGGTTCAGGTCCACACTGGTTGATCAGGTTCAGGTCCACCCTGGTTGACCAGGTTCAGGTCCACGCTGGTTGACCAGGTTCAGGTCCACACTGGGTAATGCTGCTTAACTGCCATTAACAAATTGGTTCCTTGGCTTTCTAGAATGAGCAGTAATCACACTAAACAGAAAAGGCTTTAACCTCTACTTCACTGAACTGGAAATGAAGGGATACGTTTGGACAATCTCCTGCATCATTTATTCTTTGATAAAGGAAGAAGATGAATGCAGAGGTTTAGTTGGATGAATCTACCAGAGTTAAAACACCTCTCACATTTATCCTATAACACAAGTTTCTATCACACTGTAATAAAAGGAAGTTAAATCAGGTCATTAATAGTTTTCATTGGAATTAAACTTTATGACAGTTTCAGGACAAAACCATTAGCACTTTTTTCCAGAAGACACTGCAAATGTCATGTATTTTCCAGTTAGTGTGATAGAAAGTAAAACTGATGACATGAATTTTCTAAAGGCTTCTTTACACATTTTCTGCAGTTATATAAGGTCATTACATCTTAAACTGTATGACTTGGATCAGTTTCAGCATACCGTCACATCTGCTACAACCTGACGTGGACGCATACGGGGTTGTCTCATCAAAACAACAGTAGACTAACAAAACGTAAAAATGAGCTGCTCTGTAGTAGCTTTAATGTGTCCCGAAAATGGCTTTAAAATGTAAGTGGGAAAAGAGGGAAAAAGTGGTCCCAGCATGATGAGGGAGAAGAGGGCAACTTCTCAAAGGCAAGTAGTGGTTGTACTGGAATATGACCCTACCTGCATATAATGACTTCATAGTGAGGACCTCTGTTCCCAAAAGTCCACAAAATTTGGCGAATAAGTTGGACAAAGTGGGGCAGCTGATATGGACAATGATGAAATATATTCCCGTGATTCTTTCAGCTTTTACTGCAACAGACCAAAGTCATGGAGCATGTACAGGGGGTATAAGACCCCCAAGTCTGGCAGTAAATATTTGACAACCTTTTTGTATGAACCTATTAATGGCATGTTTGATCATTTTTCCTCATCTACACCTACGAGACCCTTTGAACTCCTTTATGACATACACTGTGGCCTACAACTGGTTTCACAGCAAAAGCACCAGTCATTCTCACAATCCATTAATCTGTCAATATTGATTTGGTTCCATTATTTGATTCTTGCAACAACCACTTACAGTTTCTTTGACCAAAAAGGTAACGACAAGAGCACAGGGGGAGGTTTGTTAATATTAGACTGAGTAGTTAGTTACAGATGAGATTCTCTAACGATAGGCCATTCCTTTCAGTTTCAGGGTAATAAAAATTACGACCTTCTGCCCACACGTCTCCATTTTACCTCACAGCTGCTCCAGGGCAACACTCTGCAAACTGCCAGTGAAGACTAAATGTTCTTGGAGGTCATGGTTTATGCAATTACGTGCAGACATGCTCATCTCCAGCGCAATTTTATTTCTACACCGAATGAACGGTAAGTATGTGGTACATTTGTGTCAAGTGAAGTCAATAAGTCAACCCCCTCCCACAGCAAAACCCCCATGACAGTGGTGGTGTATTATTGCAGTAGCAATTACAGCTGTTGTGCTAAAAGGTTATTTTTGCACACGTGGGACTAGAGAGGAATTTACTCATCTAAGAAACATTTCCAAAAGCTCTGAAAGAGATTCTTGGCCGTAGATTTTATTAAACCCCCAAAACACTTTAAGCAATAAATTACAATGAAACAAAGACAATGTGATACATTGAGCGGTTCGTAGGATAAGGAGAAATATCCATCATCCATTAGATAATATTACATTTTCTCATTTAGCAGCAAAGCAGCTTAGAAATGACATTGTGACATCTGGCCTTTGGCATCTGTCCCAACGACACTTCACAACGTGGACTGTGGGGGGATAGAGCTTAAAACACGGACCGTGCACACTGATGACTATGTGTTCATGAGCCACTACTGCTATGATTTTGACAGCTAATTGGCTCAACAGCAGTAGTTTATGAATTTAAATTATTACATTCAAAAGGGTAATTTGCTATTTTAAGATAGAGACATCACTGGATCGATGGGTTTCCTCAAGTGTAAACTGCGAACATTTATTATTGACTTAACCAGGTCAGGTTTTTAAAATACACTCCAGGAGATGGGGATTGTTTATTTAAATGATAATGAAATGTTTCTCATTCTTGTGATCATTTAAAACACACTGTAGTCACTTTCTATTATGTTGGGGTGTGGCGAGGACCCAGAGGCATATGAGGTGTCAGGAGTTGCACACAAAACGTCCTTTCAATTCAAACAAAACCACTTCTAAGGCAGGAAACAAAAAACAGTAGAAGGACCTCCAACAGAAAACACAAAACCAGAAGCAAAAATAAGTCAGGACACCAAGAAAATGGACAATCAAACAGATGAGATGAAGAACAGAGGGAACAGCAGAGAGGAAGAGAAAGAAAAGAGGATATAAAGATGAGGACTTACAAGACACAGGTGTGAACAATCAGGGAAGGTTAGACAAGAAGCAAGAGCTAAACACACTAGGACACTGATTTTCAAAATAAAACAGAAAACAAGTCAAACATAAAGCTACATCGTCACACTAAAATACTGGCACATTGTGACTTTTCCCCAAGTTAAAAAAAAAAAAAGATTTTTATTAACCCCTTCAAAATAAACATACTAATCTGAAGATGTGTCCCTTGTGTAATTTATGTCATGAGTGACATGGGAAGTCAACATCGTGGTTGTGTGTTTTTAACTTGAAACTGCCTTCCACAGAAGTCTGAGACATTTCAAGACCGACATTTCTGATCATCTACTCGTTTCATCTTATTGAGGATCATGTGGATCTAGTTAAAAGACGGGGGTACATACAAACAAACCACAGATGCTCACAATCACTCCTGTGGACACCGATTAGCCTGACGTGTGTTTTGGACTGTGGGAGGACACAGTAATGTCCAGAGAAAATCCACACATCGCTGGTCCTCCGGGGGAAATTTAACTGCTGAATGAAATATTGTTGATTGACAGATTTAATTTGCACTTAAAAAAAGATTTTAGTGCAATTACAAACACATCTAAACACACTGCCAGAAATCTAAACTGCTCTAAAGTCTTTGATGCGCACAGGAAAATATGCATATGTGTTGATGAGCTCTGCTCAAGAAGCAGAGGCAGCACACTTCCTGTCCTCAAAAATATTTCAACCTCTTTTTTCTTCTGGGTGCAGAATACAAAGTTCTGCTCAAAATGAAAAACTTTTCTCAATGGCTGAAAAAAATCTTTGCAACATTTCTGTTTAATTGTTTGGTTTGGAGTTCAGAGATATTCAACAGCTATCTCTGGTCTAATGATGATTAAAAATATCCGAACCACCACATCAGAAATCAGCAGATCATCTGCACAAGGATCTGTTTGCCAAACATTAGCAAGATACCAAAGTTTAAAGACATTTCAGTGTCGTCAGTGCTGCTTTTGGGACACGTTAATAAATTTCACAAAAGAAAACTTCAGCATTTGACCTTAAACTGTAAGAGCAGCAGAATCTCAGTTCAAAATGAAGGAAAGCTGAGCAGGTCTCAGACCCAGAAAAACATCTTTTTCTGTGTGGTTACAGTTTCCTTCATAAAAATTATTTAATAAAATCTCTGACTTTGTCTGCTTAGGACTCCGCATCAGGAACTAATATCCACACATGCAGCATGTTTTGTTCACACCTTTTTCTTCTGCAGCCATAACTAATGTTTACATAATCTAGCTGTGAATCATCTTGTTAAAAAAAATAAATAAATAAATAACAATGACACCCTAGAAAATGCGCAATACTGAAATGTATTTTTTTTGGATTAATGCTACCATCACCGAGACCCCGGAGTACAGAGGTGTGAATTAGTTTTGCTGAGGTTGCTAATACAAGCCCATAAATAACATCACACTCTCTGGCTTTTGGCTTCTTTTGCACAGTAAAGTTTCAAGTTGCATTTGTCAAAGTAACCTTCGTAAATGCTTGACAAGGCTTTTCCAAAGTAACCCCTGATTTACTGAATCATTTGATGGTATTAGCCCACGCAGATGAAGAATTATGCATTCCTTTCCTGTCTTTCTCATACTGTACTATCTGCAGTGAAATAAAAGTCAAACCATCCCTTATTTGCTATTTTCTTTCCCTGATGTATTTTCCATATCATCCCAACTCTTCCCATAGTACGACATGTTCGTCTGAAGACACAGCATCTGGTTTGAGCTTCCTGAGCATCATCACAGCATCAAACAGATGCAATTAGGTCATTAGTGCTTAATTTGTAGTAATTATAATGAAAAGTGAAACTCCAGGGGCCTTAGCTTGCATGTAAATGATCATTATTCTCATCAACTTTCATTATAATTCGTGCACGGGCACATGAAGTTCTCGTTCCAGAGAGGGAACTGTGTCTACGGTGGAGCTTCAGGGAACGACACTGCTGCAGAATACATGCACACTGTGGATCTACAAAGGACATTAAACGTGCATTCATTACCTGAAGCTTTGCCCAAAATAACCCAAACCCTAACCAAGGCTTGCCTAATCCAGGACCTTAAACCAAGTCTGCAGCCTTAAGAGTGATAAATAACTGAATACACGTCTAAAGCAGCAGATGCTACTGTAAGTCTGTACACACACACATATACACACACATATACACACATATATATATATATACACACATATATTTATAATCATTATTTACAAGCTTTGTCTTTGTGCTGACAGAACAAACACTGTGCACACACACAAGCTTTCGGTCCACGTTTGCTCACAATACTCATGAGTGTTCTGTATTTATGTTGAAATCCTGACTTTTATCCTTCCCCAGACAGTGAAGAGGAGCCAGAGTGCATGTTTGCTTTTCTTTTTTTTTTTAATCTATTCATGTTTGTTCTGCAACTGCCTGTGTGCATCAATCTCTGATTTCTTTGTGTTTCCCTAAATCTGAATATATTTTGTGTGCCGCTGAGCATTTATAAAAGGGACACAACCACGGCAAAGATGGTAAATAAATAAAAAATGAAATAAACTATGATGTCTGGTGTCCTAGGGGGGTTATTATGGTCAAGCCACATTAGTCATAGATGTAAAAACCAAAATAATGTTTTGATTGACAGATTTTCTGATTCATTCAAAAACATCCTGAAGCTTGTTTAGCATCTGTAACAGGGACTAAATAAAACCTTTCATCACAAGATGAATGAGAAACATCAAAGAACGAGCACGTAAGAAAAGAGGGCAGATGGGCAGATGTCACGAGAGCAGATGACAGTATTTTCATATGTTTTGACTCTTACAAAACTAAATTACACATCCACTGACTGGTCATGTTACTAGGTAAACCAGATGGACCTAATAAAGTGATGCACGTATACATTTTTTAATTGAAGTTTGTTTCTAATATTTGTGAATGAAGAGTTTGGATATTATTCTTGTAATAAATCCATTTTCCATCTCTGAGATGCCTGTGGCCTAGGGAAATTTAAATGACAAGCACGAGCTTTTAAGCAACATATGTGTTAAACAAGAAAAATCGGTTTGTTTGTATGTGACTGTGTTAAACTGGTAATACACAAATATATATAATGAGAAGAGCTCAGGAGAAATAAATATGTTTCTGAATCTGATAAGCTGGCCATTTGTGGTGCAGTGAGAAGCTGGAGACATGAAGAAGCAAAGTTTCAAGATGATGAAGGAGAAACTAGGGATACTGAATTAAAAAGAAACATCCTTCCAAAGTTGATGGATGGCACAGCTTGAAAACTTCAAGACATCACTTAAGGAGTGGGAATAAGATGGCAGAGAGGTCAGGTGATGAAATTACAGAGGTGTTCATGGGGGAGCGAGAAATTACATGCAGGCCTGAAAAAATAAGCCCATGAAATCTGATATACAGTGACAATAACTCTGGAAAATTAAATGCCATTGGGATGAGAGAGGGAGGATAGAGGGGAGTGAGAGCAGAAGGAGGAGAGGTAGGAAATTAAAATATACAGAGAATAAAATCAGGAAATGGGGAACAGCAGATGAAAGATACACAAGGAGGAGATGACTCAGAAAATAAGAAAGATACAGCGAGGAGGCAGTTGAATTGAGAGCCCTGAAAATGCAAATAATTCATAGATTAGATGAAGAAAATCTCCATTCAAACCATAATTAAAGCTAATATTTTTACAGGTTGGAATTTTGAGGAAAAAAAGAAAAGAAAAAACATATTTTGGGCGAACCATTATGCTGAGACGCTATCTCAACTGCCGCTGCTTTTATCTGAGAAATGTGTCTTTCCAGTGTCTTGTGCAAGCTTTTACCCGGAGTAAATGTGTCGCTCCTGCCTGCTCCGAGTGTCAGACGTCACTCAGGATGCAGAAATATGCTGCTCTCGGGCATGAAACGCGTAAAGGAATAGCAAACTGTTAGGAGTGATGTGAAGTGAAAGGAGGGAGATTAAAAAAAGGAGGGGAGGGCAGAGAAGAGCAGCAGCGACTTGGACAGGGAATATCGAAGAGAAGACGTACATCTTTGCTGAAGTAATTGAGCTAATTGAACGCCTCTGAGAGCAGAGTAGTAGGTCCTTCATGCCACTGCGCTGACAGAGCTTAGAGGAAGTAAAAACTAAAACACTTGCCTGAAACATCAACGATGAAGGGCAGAAGAACACATACATACATTATATATATATATATGTATATCTACATAGATAGATAGATAGATAGATAGATAGATAGATAGATAGATAGATAGATAGATAGATAGATAGATAGATAG
>JAOWBL010004082.1:0-11522 GCA_028564865.1 Zenarchopterus dispar | reverse complement strand
TGAAGTGCTCTAATGGGAAAATATGGTACAATGAGGTCTTTAAGATAGGATGGGGCCTGATTGTTCAAGACTTTGTAAGTGAGAAGAAGGATTTTAAATTGGATTCTTGAATTAACAGGCAGCCAATGAAGAGAAGCTAATATAGGGGAAATATGATCTCTCTTTCTAGCCCCCATCCATTATCCAATATGTATCCATCTATTGTTTCAGTCCAGTGGTTCAAATACTTTAAACATTTGGTTATGTACAGTTTTATGCCCATGGCTATAACAAAGGTGTGTTGTGTGAAATCTTTTTTGGGTTGTTTCCAAACAATCATGTCTTTGGTGAAAATGTTGAGTTTATCATATCGTCATTCAACATGCTGAACCTTTTGGCCTGAATTCTTATAGGTATAAAGTTTTTTCCTTCTAATCTCAATATAACACTTCCTGCTGAGCTGATGGAGTGTCAACAGGGAGCCACCATTCAAATACCTTCTGATACAACTGAAATACCTTTTGGTTAAAAAAAATTCCCTCAACTAATTTCAATAAAAATGTGTTGAATGTATCATGAGTATTGGATACTTTAGTAATATGTGTAAGAATACCTCACAGGTGGAAGAGTATTTCCAGCTGCATCCATCCATCCATGTTCTTCCACTTATCCGACCTGCATGGCCTAAGATCCTGGAGGTGTACAGGTCCTGCAAAGGTCGGGGGTTGCAGCCGATTACCTTCTCAGCAGTGTGCACAATGCTCTGCAGTCAGTGTCTGTCCTTGGTGGTGGCGCCAATGTGCCATACACTGATGGAGGAGGTGATGATGGACTTGATGATGGCTGTGTAGAACTGCACCATCGTCTCAGTCGACGGTTTGAGTTTCCTCAGCTGCCGCAGGAAGAACATCTGCTGGGCCTTCTTTATGAGGGAGCTGATGGTCTGCTCCCACTTGAGGTTCTGTGTGATGGTGGTACCCAGGAAGCAGAAGGAGTCCACAATACAAATGGGGAAATCCATGAGGACAAGGGGGGATGGTGGGGCTGAGACTTTCCTGAAGTCCACAATCATCTCCACTGTTTTCTGGGTGTTGAGCTGCAGGTTGTTGCAGGTGCATCAGGACACCAGTCGATCCACCTCCCTCCTGCAGGCAGACTCATCTCCATCTGAGATGAGCCCAATGAGGGTGGTGTTGTCTGCAAACTTGATCAGTTACACAGACTGATGGCTGGAGGTGCAGCAGTTGGTGTATCGGCTGAAGAGCAGAGGTGAAAGTACAGAGCCCTGAGGGGAGCTGGTGCTGATAGTCCGAATCTCCGAGACATTCTTCCCAGTCGCACGTACTGCCTCTTATCTGTCAGGAAGTTGGTGATCCACCTGATGGAGTCGGGCATGTTGAAGTGAGAGAGCTTGTCTTGGAGCAGAGCTGGCCAAATAGTGTTGAATGCAGAAGTGAAGTCCACAAGCAGGATCCTGCCATAGGTTCCCGGGGAGTCTAGATGCTGTAGGATGAAGTGAAGGGCCAGGTTGACAGCATCACCTGCAGACCTGTTGGCTCTGTAGGCAAACTGCAGTGGGTCCAGGAAGGGGGCAGTGATGGACTTGAAGTGAAAGAGGATCAGGCACTCAAATGACTTCATGACTACAGAGGTCAGTGCCACGGGCCTGTAGTCATTAAGTCAGGTTATCCGTGGCTTCTTCGGGACGGAGATGACGATGATGATGGAGGATTATGCGGCGGACCCTCCTCTCCAGTACCTCACCAGAATAGACATTGCCATGGAGGCTGAGGAGTGTGATCTCTCTATAATTAGAGCAGAATTATTTTTTCCAGTTGCATACATGTGGATATTTCATGAGCGTGTAAGAGTATTTTACTTTTACTTTCGTATAGTATGTGAGAGTTTACTTTTATTGGTGTATGCATGCTAATTCAGAATAACGTCCCTAACTGCCACTCGTTTGACAGATCCAAAGGACTTTTTGGATCAGTCAGTAGCAACTGACAAATCCCTTAATGGAGTCAGGTTTGAAATCACTACTTCCCAAACTGTGTAATAATCCTAATAAGTAAACTGCACTATAAAGACGGGATTTTTTTTGTTTTTTAAACTGAAAACAGGAACCAATCTACAAACCTACCTATCATTCCTTTACTATTCAGTTTAAGTGTATTGTAAAGCAGTTCAATATTTTTTCACAGATAATAAATAAGGGTAAATGTTAAAATTAGTCTTTATGGTGAAATGGATGTATCCTTGTGTTAAAGAACCTTCTCAGCGCCTTGCTGAAACTTACCTTTTTGAGATTTATGAAAACATGTAGTTGATGTAACTGAAGACAACACCTAATATTAAATATTCTTTCAGCAGCAGGTTAAACTACCAGTGCTATCAATAGGAGATGGGGTTTCAAGAGAGCCATGTGACTTCTTGCATCACCTAAATGTTTAACACCATGTTATACTGTAACCCTTACAGCAGATATACTAGCAAATTTACTTTCTATTGCTTTTGTTTTAGTGATGACGGCACAAATCCTTTGGCTCAAATTCTCTCACCTTAGCAATTACTTGTGACAAGGTCGTGCAAGTCTAATTCAAACAGTGATATGCAATGTCTTTGTGAAATCCTTTTTTCATTACCTTTGCTCTTGTCTGTTTTTGTGCCTTGCTCTTTGTAAATCATACTGTGATTAACATGGTACTTTGAGGGCCTCTATAAGTATAATAAAAAAAGAATACAATCGCACAGAACAAAATGTAAGTGCTCTATTTTCCAAACAACTCAAAAGGAATAAAGAGGACATGTTCATACTGCATGAAAATATTTGTATTAAATGAAACTCTTTGAGTGATTCTGGCAGCAAATTGCAACAAACAGCTCAGAGCAGAATGTCCTTGTTACGAGAGACACAACAAAACCTGCGAAAGTTAAGTATTATAAAAGTCATTTACCGCTGGTGCTTACTTGTGGGTCCGTCAACAGCATAGAATGAATGCTACACAGTAGATCATAATGATCTATTTTATCACTCTAAAACAGCAGATGGTGGGAGAACTTCCATCTTCACTTAAATTTGTCAATTACCATAGGTGTGACAGAGAGGTTGAAGGTGGAGGTGGGACTGCACCAATGATCAGGCATTAGCTCCTTATTGTTTGCTATGGCGATAGACAGACTGATAGATTAGGTTAGACAGAATCTCCATGGACCATGATGTTTGCAGAAGACATTGTGATCGGTGGTGAGAGCAGAAAGCAGGTGGAGGGAAATCTGGAGAGATGGAGGTATGCTCTGGCAAGAAGGTTAGCTGCAGCAAGAAATAAAGAAAGTGGAGGATTTTAAGTACTTAGGGTCAACAGTCTAGCGCAATGGAGAGTTTAGGAAAGACGTGAAGAAATGTGTACAAGCAGGATGGAATGGGTGGAGAAATGTGTCAGGAGTGATGTGTGATAAAAGGGTATCAAAAAGAATGAAAAGAAAGATGTACAAGAAAATGGTGAGACCAGTGATGTATGGTTTGGAGACAGTGGCACTGAGGGAGAGACAGGAGGCAGAGCTAGAGGTAGCAGAAATTAAAATGTTGAGGTTCTCTTTGGGAGTAACAAGGTAAGATAAGATAATCTTTATTATTGGCAGTACATATCTTGCAAAACACATTGAAATTTGTCCTCTGCTTTTCACTCATCACTAGTTACACTAGGAGCAGTGGACTGTTGCAGCGCTCAGGGAGCAGTTGGGGGTTAAGGGCTCACCTCTGTTAACCCTGAGGGATTGAACCTGGGTCCTCCATGCCCAAAAACACCTCTGTAGACTACCACTCCCTGCAGGATGGATGGAAGGATGTATAGGATCAGGAACAAGTACATCAAAGGGATGGCACATGTTAAATGCTTTGGAGATAAAGTCAGATAGGCCAGACTGAGATGGTTTGGAACATGTACGACCCCTGAAGGGAGCAGCCGAAAAGGAAAAGAAGGAGACCTTGGTGTCTGGTTTCCAGCTTTTTCCAACACACAGTGTTGCCATCCATCCATCCATTTTCTAAACCCGTTGTTCCATTTCTGGGTCACGGGGGTCTGCTGGAGCCTATCCCAGCCCGCCTCAGGCGAGAGGCAGGGGTACACCCTGGACAGGTCGCCAGTCCCACAGTGTTGCCAACTTAGCAATTTCTTGCTATACTTAGCAAGTTGTCAGACCACTCTAGTAACCTTTATTTATTTAAAAAGTGACTAGCGACAAATCTAGTGACTTTTTCAGGTCTTATTGGAGACTTTTGGAGGCTCTAGTGTGAAAGCACTTTTTTCTTTTTTTACTTGTTTCTCAGCAAGAAGCCGATCCATCCGTGAGCACCTTTCCCATATCAAAGCATTCTCAAGGCAAATATAAAAGTAAAAATATAAGTTCCTCAATTGATTTGAAACAAGAAAATGGGGCTGTTGCTTTTCCACAGCGATAATACAGCAATTTATTTTATATGTACTGTCAGAATAGCAGTCACACAATACTGACATGTTGTCTGGTCTGTTGTTTAGAGTTAGAGAGTTAGCGATAGGAGGGACGAATCAGTGGGAAAATTAATAGAGATGAGGACTCATGACTCACAAGTCAGTACATTGACTCCCAAGTTTTGAACAATTTGTTCAGAGCTCACACATTACAAGCTGACACTCATTTCTGCCTCTTCACACTTGGCTGGGAACTGCTCCAGACAGAGCTGAAGATAGTGTCTTAATGAAGCCAACAAGACCATATAATTTGCAAAAAATAAATAAATAAAAGAGAGATATGTAATCCAGAAGCTGCATCCAAATTACAAGTATTAAAACAAAACTAAACACTAACTTTTAATTACAAATGCCAGAACAACGTAAACACCACAAGAGTTTAAAATGTATCCTTTTATAAGGATCACTTTAGTATGTTTCTGGAATCAAATTGAGCCTAAATTAAAACTACAGAGGGAATATATCAGAAAAAGTGAGTGAAATTGAAAAATCAAGCAACACTCTTCAGTGGATTGGCTCAGATTGTAAGAAATATGTTTTGTCTGCTTGGTAGCAACTGATTTTCCTCTACGTATTTCCAGCTTCTTCTTCTTTGCTGCTATTTTCAAAATCTCCAGTTGTTTTCCTCTTGCAGGACATGTACAACAGGCACATGTCCTCCCACACTTTGAACAACTCCTCATGTACAGTTGTTGCTCCACATAAATGTTGAGTAGCTTTAACTATAGCTTTTCTCCTGTCACACACTGCTTACATTTGGGACTGACAGCATTTACTTCAGTAGTTCAGGCATTAGCATTTTGCACTTTAATGGGTTCAGCTGTCAAGTGATGCTGATGGCTTTTTCTAGCATTAAACTGAACTCTGGCTGTAGGTTCTGGAAGACATCAGTATCCAGTATACCAAGATGTATGATCCTGTATCTCCTCTTCTTCCACAATGGCAGTCACAATGTTTTGCAAGCTTGTAAAGATCTCTGACAGAACCATATGGACATATAAAAGGTACAACAAAACTGAAACTGTTTATATTGTACAGTGTTGCTGTTACACTCAACAAAAAAAAAAAGAAAAGAAAGAAATCAGCAAAAATCCAGCCGTCTGATTTCTCCAGAACATCAGTAAAGACATACTCTTCAACTTCTGTCCTAGTTTTATCCGGATGACATAAAATTTTCTCATCAGGGATGTTAAATTCCTCTGACTGTAAATACTAAACATAATAACAAAATGATGCAAAATGCTGACTACCAAAAATTACATAATATTTTTTGTTATACATTTTTGAGATATTAAATTTAATTTACTTCAAAACAACTGTATTTATATAACATCTATTACAATGCAAATTGCCTCAAGGGACTATTCAGAGACCCAGAGCAGGACCCCCAAGCAAATATTAAAAATTGTACCCTTTTTTAACCCTGACATTAAAACCTAGCATGCAGAAAATTCTATTTTTTTAAGTGTTTATTGGTCATTAAAATTAAAAATATCCCCAATCCTTGCTTTAAACATTTTTACATAGTCTTTTTGCATTATTATGAATGCATTAGACTTTTCTTTTTCAAATTGCATAAAACCATTTTTTTCCATTTGTTTTGATTATGTGTATGAGACAGAGATCCCAGAAATCCATTCATCAATTATGACGCATCTGCATTATGGGGTTAAATTATTCTAAATGACATTTTATGTCTATCATTCTTATATTGTACGTTTCACTTACATGACAGTACATAGTAAAGAAATGTAGAGAACTAGGGCAAACTGGGAATGTACAAAAGTGTGTCAACCTCACAAAGTAACCTACCTATTGAATATAAAGCACCACTGAGTTAGACGTCACACTTCTTTCCATCTTTTGGAGGCTACATTCGAAGTTAAACTCGACTGCAGTGTTGCAAAAAAGGTCAGGTTTAGCTGACCAGCAGTTAAACTGGGTTGAAACTGGAAGTTCACTGGAATGTAGCCAATGAAAGTACAAAGTGAAAACAGCTTTCGTGAAATGAATTGTTTTAAGTAAAGAAAAAAAAGTCAAATCCCCTCTCTCTCTCGCTCTCTCACTCTCTCTCGCTCTCTCTCTGTGACACACACACAAAGAGACACACACACATACACACACACATACACACAAAATCACTGAATTAAATAAAGAGCATATATTTAACCAATAAAAAATACAATGAAAAAAACAGATGTCATAATTTTAAAATCGCACTTGTGCAGCTTCTTGTAAAATTTAATGGTACTGCCTCAGATTTTCAGCAAAATTGTACATAAAGGTCAAACTATACAGTTTCAAACAAAAAGAGAAAGAAAGAATGCATATTTTAGATCCCCTGTGATCACTTTCAATGATGACAGAAATTTTAAGATAATTTATAATGACTGAAAATGTTACTTTGTGTATTTCAAAATTGAGAGCAAAGGTAGCATTAAGCTAATAAAATGCAAAAACGGGTAAAGCAGGAAAGTGACAGACATAATGTCAAACTACTACCAGAAATTAATTAGCTCTTTGAATTGTGGCCAGCTATTAATTGCATGTGTCTTCTCTATTCAAGTAGTTACATTTATTTAGCTGAATGGCAGAGAGCAAAGAGAAATAAACTGAAAACTAGCCAAGATTATTCTAGGTTAAAAAGCAAGTGACATATTTTAATATTTTACAACTTTTAAAAACATATGCATCCACTTCTCTGATGTTTGTTCTCTTACCCTCTGTTCAGACTGTTCTGATGCCCCTAGAGCTGGTTGTTCAAACAAGGATGTTTCGTGTTGAAAAACATGACTGAGCATCCTCTTCACAATGTAGCGACTCAGTACTCAACAGAGCGTCTTCAGTCAGCAACTTCTTCAGATCCACTTTGACTCAGATCCCTACAGGAGATCCTTCCTGCCCACAGCTAGAACCATCTATAATGACTCTTTGAAGAAATTTGAATAATGAAAATATAATTGCCCTTCAGGGACTATTAAAGTATCATTGATTTCAAATGAAATAAGTAGGCTATTGTCTCTTTCACCATTCCTATCATGAAAAGCTCTAGTAATAAATATCCCATCTAATTACAGTAAACTCTGCCTGTTTATCCAGAGAGTTCTGACTCCTCAAGAGATGAAATGTGAGCTATAAAGACTCAGAGAAATACAGTTAATGAAGCAAAAACAAGCTTAATGCCAACACTGAGGAAATAGTGTACATCAGTTGTTTAGTTCAGGAGGAGTTGAGGCAAATCTGGCTCTTTGGCATTGATGCAGCCCAGCTCTTTGGGATCTGTCTCCGAGGCAGTCCAAGATATACCTGATTGGATGGAGCCATCCGCACCTATGTCTCAGCCCAGGCACTCACTGGAACTATCTGTGCCTCAACCCAGGTGTTCATCACAGCTCCATCCAAAGCCTCTGTAAAAGCCTTCTCCCCTGCAGCTGCGAGTGCCTTCCAAGCCTCTCCTAAACCTCTTTCAGAGACAGAGTTGGAGTCAGAGTCAGAATAATCGTGAGTGAAACTCCAGTCTTCCCTTGGAAAAGAAGGTGGAGAGGGATCCTGGGGCTCCTCAAGCAATGACTCCAACACCTAAATCCATGTTTATGCCACAGCAGCTGGCAGTGCCTCTGAAACCTCAGCCCCATTCTTCAGTGCCACCATCACTGCCTCCCACTGTTTTACCAAGATCTTCACTGCCCCACTCGCACAGGAAAGTCCATGCCACAGTGGTCCACACTCTCATCTATTTGTTTCTAAAAAAGTCCGGTGCCCCTCTCACTCTGCTGCCACAGCCCTAGCCTCTGATTTGGACCCCAACCCTGACTATGACTGTCCCAAACCCCAAATTTGGTCCACAACCAAATTCCTACTGTACTTCCTGTGCTTAAGTCAGATCTGATTTTCACCCACCTCTCTTTTCAGCTCATAGATTTCTCATGTTCAAGTATGTTCGTTCACCTTTTAAGAAAGGCCTCGTGGTCCCCTCAGTATTATTTCCAAAAGCTAGCCAAAGAAAATTTGGACACCCATCCTGGTTGTTTCTTATCACAACTGCATATTCCTTTACAGCATAATAAAATTAGCTCGTGGGAAAGGTGACTAACAAACCCAAGGAAGGACTAAAAAGAAGAGAATACTAGAGAGTAAGAGAGCAAAGGAGTAAATATTTGACAAAGTTGTACAATCTCTTAATGTTCATGCCTACAGGGGCCGTGCTTTGTGCTGCTTTAACATGTCTTATTTACAAACTCACAACTTAAAAGAAATGAGAGAATTACCTTTCATTAAAGAATAAATGGGCTAAAAAAATGAGGGGTGGGGGAGAACCAGTTCCCCCACCTTGCAGCCTCATTATACAAACTAACTCAGTTTGTGTTGTTGTCTAAGTGTGGCCCTTGTATTTTCATTAAACAAACAGCTGTTGTCACCATCTATGATGTGGAGCACATAGCTTTCTGCCTTCTAGTTTTCCCAAGAAAGGCCTTATGTCATCAGAGTCAGTAATAAAGAGGGGAGAAAAATAAACATTGCATGAAAATACCCTTCTATGATTAAAGAGAGTAATGTATTACTGAGGGAACAGATGTCATTGAAGAGGCACATAACAGTGAGGCAACTCTTTACAAAATCCACTTATCTGACTGCAGGCACCTCCTCCTGTCATCATTAAACACATCTCCTGGCTCATTTCCACTTCTAAAGGGAGCCTACCTACCTAACGGATCCACTCCTTTTGTGTAAGGTGAATATAGGCTGCTTGTGTGAGCATAATTAGAGGAAGCTATCTGTGTTTGCACCCTTGAGATTTACTTTACAAGCTTTAAACAATGATGTCAATTCATTTTAGTCTTTTATGATTCTCCATGCACCCATTTTCATTGCATAAGGATCGATATGGGACACATTTTGCGACTGATAAACTGTGACGGCTGCGATGTGTGTGCGAGACCCATCATCACTTGGGCAACAGGAAAATAATGTCCTCCTGCTGACTAAAGTGGGTCAGGAATAAATGTTCAAGCATTGGGCAACTTCCTGGAGCGACAACAACCCTATTTAATCGCATTCCTAGTATGAAGAGCTCACTTTGCACGACCGACTCTTATAGAGTGGAGTTTTATGGAAAAAATAGGAAAGAATAGGGTGAAGAGGCGAAGGAGGACAAGGAGTGACAGAAAGGAAAGAAAAACTGTCACCGAACAGCCCAGCAATCCTTTGTTACTTTGAGAAAGAAAGTAAACAGCTACAGCAGACAGAGGACAGCGGAGCGTGTTTATATCAGCATCAGCATTTAATGTGTATATGCTGGTTTGCATCCAAAAGCCTGAATGTATCTTTGTGCCTGAAATTGAAAAGGACGGTAGAAACTGTTGAAAGTGTGGGAGGTGATGTGAGCCATTGCATGATGGGAGGTAGGGTCACATAGAGTTCACCATTGTGCAGGTTGACCCAGAAACATTGTAGGGATAACATGCAAACTAAGACTAATAACTGAATCTAAAATTTAGCATCATGGGGGTATAATGTCCATGGTGCCTTAAAGCACCACATAAAGCCCTTAAACACATGCACACATATATACAGCTGATATGCTTATCTTGTGTGAGTTTAGTCTATTCATTGGTTTGCCAAAACTGCAGATAAAGCAGAGGAACGAAAACACCAGACACTGTAAATCCGTTTATGTGTGACAGAAAGTCTGTTTGTGTGCATACCCAAGCATACGTGTATAGTTCTCTACTTTGCATTTGCATCGTGAAGTTATCAACAGACTGGCCTGAAAATACTTCAGATGGCACTACTCTGTGATCAGTGTCAGGCGTTTAGTAACATGATACTCGTGAGGATGGGGTGCATTTGCATTCAGAAAGCTTCTCAATGTAGGAAAGAGCATCTTTTAACTGCTTTATCAAATGGGCTGTGCGGGACAACCCAAATCAGTGCAAATATAATTATCATTCGGATTCAAGGTGAAAGGCTAAAAAGAATTTCATTCTGCTAATTGTGATATCAGTTGTGCAACCCAGCAACTTTATTCATTTTCTTTGGGACCTTCTGAAAATATGTCATTAAGTGAGTGAGTTACTGTTGTTTAGCAGATGCAGCTAAGAGCAGACATATCCAGCATTCTCATTCGTATGTCCACACACAACTTTAACTTTAGCACATTCTGCATTGACTCTAACTCAGAAGTCAAAATTGAAGGGTGCTTTTTTACTTTCCTATGAGCAGAAAATTGTTATTCCCTAAGGTGTGTAGTACACTGAAATAAATAATTGAGGAATACTTTGTCCAATGTTCCATTTGATCAAAAATGTAAGATTTTATTCCCAGAAAAGGAGCTGTGACCATTTGCTGACATTTTCTTTGATTTGTTCCAGGTCAAGGTTTTAAGTTGGAAGTCCCAAGTTTAGTGTACAAAAACTAAAACAAAGATCCATCCATCCATCAACATCGGACTACAATGACACCAGCCTGAACAGGAGATCCAGCTACTGTATCTCTTCCAGTTCCAGGACAAACACCAAGGTCAGCTGAGAAATATAATTTCTCAAGCACGTCATGGGTCTTCCCTAGTTGGACAGGCTCAGACTTCACACTTGTCAATCAACTGCCTCAGTGAAAGCTGAAGATGCCCACTCAGTGATGCCAACAGGACCACAACATCAGCAAAAACCAGAGATAAAACCCTGACACCTCCAAAACAGATGCCCTCTGCCCCTTGCCCACAACTAAAACCTCTGTCCATAAAAGTTATGAAAACACAATCTGTGACAAAGAGTAGCTCTAGTGTTGTCCAACTCCCACCTGGAACAAATCTGACTTACTACTAACAATGCAGACCAAACTCTTTGTATAGGGACCAGTACTTGATACCCCTAGAATCCCCAACCTCCAACCCCCCCACTTCACCCATCCACCTCCCCACTCCCAACAGGATACCCTCAGGTACATGATCAAATGGTCTCTCAAAGTTCTTTTTTTTTTTTTTTTTTTTTTTTTTTAAATTATCATCAGAGGGGGAATATTCCTCTTCAGAAT
>JAOWBL010004081.1:0-11525 GCA_028564865.1 Zenarchopterus dispar | reverse complement strand
GTTATCAGAGCAAAGGGAGGACATATCTCTTATTAACTGTTAAGCTTGTGATGTAATAGGTTCGATGTTTTTATGAATATATGTTGAAAAGTGAAATTTGGGTCTTTTCGATCACTGTCCCAATTAATTTGCACAGCACTGTATATATAAATGGACTCATTTAAAAAAGGAATGATGCAAAGAACTCTAGATTGCAGATATCCCATTCATAGTCAATTTATCAAACATCATCCATGTTTTAGAGCAATAACAATAGCTTCAACTCTGAACACCTGGTGAAAATTTTATAAAATCACAAATTGTCCCTTCGCTATTTCTAATTTAAATCCAATTTGGAATAACCCCAACTTTATAAGCAACAAAAAACCAATCAACTTCTGCACGTGGGCTGGTCAGGGTATCATCCTGAAACACATGTTTCACTCTAATTGTCTGGCATCATTTTCTTATCTGGTCCAGGAATATAGCATCAGGAACAGTCAGTTTCTGGAATATCTACGAATGAAATCATCAGTTGAAACAAAAATCGCCATTCAATCAACAAACCTAGATCCGGGTATGGGGTACTCCCCTCCACTGGGGTGGTGTCTGGCTGGTGGGGATCCGGTGCACTCCTCTGCCCGGTGGCCTTCCTCAGGGTCACTTCAGGTGTCTGGTCTGTAGCTGGGGATGGGTCGGGGCCCTGCCTGGTCTCCGGGGTTCTGCTGCAGGGTATTTCTGGCTGGGGATGCGCGTGCCGGCTGCCTGGGCCCCGTGGGGTTTTCCTCAGGCCCTCCCAGTGGGGGTGGGCCCTGAAACCTCCTGACATTGACTCCCTTTTCTACCCCAAGTAAAAAAAATCACTTCCATGAGAGTTTTGACTGCCAGGGCCTTCCATCCTACACACCACATCTCTGTGTTTTCAATGCACCCACAGACACAAACAAACTTTAAGTTTTTAATTGAAAAAAAAGAGGGGGGGTGGAGGGGGGATATAAAAATAAAATAAAAATAAATAAATCAATTTTCAAAAATAAATAGGTTATATAAAATAATAGACTGTTGGTGCGTGTGTCCGCTGGGTGGTGTGGTGTGTTGGGTTGTTGCTGGCTGGTACATCCTGGTGTGGGGTGTGCTGTCTGGCTGCCCTGGTGTCATCCTCAGGATGTGGGCTGCGTCCTCTTGTTTTGTTTGCTGCAGTTGTGTTGGGTGCGGGCAGTGGGCAGTGGACGTCTTGGGCCCTCCCTGGCGCTGCTTGTGTTGCTCCAGTTCTCCCTTCCTTGCCCCCTCCTCCTGTGCTGTTGGCTGGCAGGTGGAGGGGGTGAGCTGCTGTTGAGTCAGTTAGTCTTTGGCCCCCGTGTTGTTGATTGGGCACGGGGGTTTGGAGGGTCTGGGTTGGGGTTACCGGTTGCGCCTTTGGGCTCAGGCTCCAGCTCCCATCTGTGGTGGCATGGTCCTTCTGGGTTTAGGGCTCCGGACGCCTCCTGGGCTGGTCTCCCTGCCAGGATGAGGGGCCAGCCGGGGGTCACACGCTCATGGGTGATCTGGGGCCGCCTTGGAGGGGGACTGAGTTGTTTCCAAGTGATGACGACAATAACTACCCTTGTTATTGTTGGTGGTACTTGTACTAATTATAATATCAATAATGATGTTAGGATTAATATTATTATTGGCACTAGGGTTATTCTTGCTATTCTGTCTCTTTTGTCACCATTATTATTATATGTACTTTATTTGCAAGTATACATACCGCTCCTTCTCCGTGTAAATCGTCAAGCGTGGATATATATATATATATATATACACGTGTGTGTGTGTGTGTGTAACTGGTTGCCTGTATGTTTGTAACTGAATATGTGTACTTGTATATTTGTGTATGTACGCGCGCACTTTCAGGATGTGTGTGCACTTGTTCACATTCCGTTTTCTCTTTCTCACACAAACACACACATACACACACGCTCACTCACACACCATTTTCTGTTTGGCCGCTTTTCTTTTATGTCTATTTGTCTTTTGCTATCACGTCTGTCTCCTAATGTAATACATCTCATCACGAAGACACATCAATTCAACAATTTGAATTGAATTGAATATATATATATATATATATATATATATATATATATACACATATACACACATACATATATATATACACACCTATGTATGTATGTATGTACTTTGGTATTAACCATTGATATATCTGCAGACAAAAAAAAAAGGGCTACGCAAAATGGAAAATATGAAAAAAAAAAGTTGTCAATCTACAACAAACTGTCTGAAGAATAAAGTTGAGATTTTGCTGTGGCCTTGTCAAAGTCGAGCAAAAACTGATTGAAATGCTGGTGAAGAACCTTGTGAGAGATGTGCATTAGTAAATTAGGCAACGGTGTAAAGAAGGATATACTAAAATTACAAAACTGGACAACAATGAGAGAGACTGACAGTCACAAAGGAATTGGCTAATTCAAGTTATTGCTAAAAAAAAAAAAAAAAAAGATCTACCAGCAGTGAATCCTGAGTGTACTTAGTGTTGCCCAATTAATATTTTTCTTCTTTCTTCACATAGTGGGGTGGGGATTAGATGTTGTTCCTCTGGCGTTTGGCTGACATCAAAACCAACTGTGCTCAGACGGTTTTTATTACATTTACACACACACACAGAGAAAGAGAAAGAAAGAGAGAGAGAGAGAGAGAGAGAGAGAGAGAGAGAGAGAGAGGTGGTACCAACTTTTACACAGCTGTGTATGGCATTGATTGACAGACACAGCTTTCAAGCTTCAATAAAAAGAAACCGTGTAATTTGAGGAAGCACTTTAAGGAAATGTAGTTTAAACGAAACTCGTTTTTATGCAATGTCGCACAATTCGGTACAAATCATACACCTGTAAAATCTGACATACTACTCAAAATGTTGATTTGATGGACTCACAAGGGGGTATCGTACAAGTGCTACACCCCCTTCTGTGTATCGAGGAGCGGCAACATAGTTCAGCTAAAATTAGATCGGTGGTCGTGTTACGTCTGTGCTCCAGCTATCAGAAAGCTAAAAGAGCAAAACGCAACTGTTCTTCTGTTTCTGTCGAGTAGCTCGTAATCAGAACAAATGTCTCCAACGATCTGAACAACTGTTTCCATGGGCAATCTTTCAGCTCAGTTACTACACATTTCTAAACGCTTAACAAGGTTACACCAGTATATGAGCGTACTGGCTAAAGTTATTCACAAATAAAACACCGAACAACAGCCACTGAAGCTCGTTATTGTTATATACAGCTGACGACAAAGTACTCACCATCTGAGTGTTTAGTTGTCGAACGAGTTTGTGAGTTGAACATGCGCCTAAGTTTACTGCTGCTGGACGGTATATGTTAGATTAGATCAACTGGACGGAGGATCTTGTCTGTGTTACTTTGAAAATAACCAACATCCCTTCGACCGATGCAAAGTGGTTGCACCACCAACTCTTCAGGTTCCTCTGCTTTTCTTCTTGCTACTTTTAGGGCTGATTGCAATACCGACTTACAGATGTATACCACCTACTGTTTAGGGATATGTAGTACAGGATGTAGTAGATGTTTATGATAAATAATATGATAAAAGATATAAGAAATACAAAAAGAGACATAATTAGATAAATTAGGACCAGATATGTGATAAAATAAGGCAAAACAAGGCGTGTGAGAAAATAAGACAAGACAGACAAATTAATAACAAAAGTAAAATAGTAATTTGTTTATTCAAACATGTCTCCATTAGAAATATAATTACAGTGTGGGTTTTGTCTGTTGTACTCCATGACCTGTTAGTAAATAAGTCAAGACTGTTGATCTTCCTTAGCAAAAAAAAAAAAAAAATGAATACATGAATAAAAAAAATAAAAAAATAAAAAAGATTTAGCTATGTACTGTTTGTGGTGCAAAATATAAAACATGTAATCTGTTTTTGGTTATGTCGAAATCAGCATGATTTTTGCTTATTTAGCAAAATGTATGATTTAGACCAGAGGTCACCAACACAGTGCCTGTGGGTACCTAAAGACCACATGAGTAGCCTGCCAACCTGTTCTAAAACTAGCTCAAATAGCAACACTTACCAGTGAGCTGCATCTAATTTTTTTGGTTGCTATTCTTGTTTAAATCACACTTAGATGTAAACTGGAAATTACGATATATTTTAAAAAAAACATTTTAAGAAATGTTTAATATAAATGAACTCTGACCTCGTATAGTTCAAGGTCAGTATTGTGCGCATGACCAAAACTTAGCGTTTGTTGAGATCATACAAATACGGTGGAAACAAGCTAGCAGGCGCAGTGAAAATGAGGAGCTGACTCACCTCCAAAAAGATGGCAGAAAAAAGAAAGAAAACATATCATTTTCACAATGAATGGGAGGTAGAGTTTTTTTTTTAATCACTATGAAAGGAGCCTGCGGCACAATGTGAAGAGACATTTCACAAGGTGTCACAGAAGCTACCATGCTAACTACCCACAGGACAGCACACTATGAGCAGAAAGAGCCTGCAAATTGAGGGCAGCTTTGTGCAAACAGCAATCTTTTTTTATGAGACCGGTTAAAAACTCCCAAAAAGCAACTGAAGCCTCATTTAGAGGTACGCAATTCTTTATTAAGAAAAAGAAGGCCTTTTCAGATGGGGAAATTATCAAAGAAGCAATGATGCTAATTGGTAAAACTGTATTTGAAGACAAGAAATATGGAACTGATGTAATCTCCACTCTCTCCGGTATTCAACTGGAGGCAACTACAATGGTAAGAAGAGTGTCAGCAATGTCCGGGAAGTTGGCTGACCAGCTGGAGCGTGGTCTGGCAAAGTGCAGGTGGTTTAACATCCAGTATGATGAGTTGGTGAAAACCAGCAGTATGGCACTGCTGATGGTCTTTATCAGGATAGTGTTTGATGATTTCTCCACAAAAGAAAAACTTCTGACACTACTGCCCCTAAAGACAACTACGAGGGAAGATGACATCTATAACACGATGAAGGAGTTTTTGGTGGAGAAAAAGGTGCCGCTGGAAAAGTTGGTCTACAGATGGGGCTCCTGCTATGATTGGCCAACAGACAGGACTCATTGCTCACTGTAAAGGTAAACACAGAGTTCCCAAACTTTCTGCATTACCACTGCATCATTCACCAGCAGGCCTTATGTGCAAAAGTGATCAACTTTGAGCACGTGATGACTGCTGTCGCAAAGATCATAAACAGCATCTGCTCCAGAGCTAAACAGCACAGAACATTCAAGGTACTATTGGAGGAGCTGTCAACTGATTATGGTGACCTGCTACTATAATAGAAATCTGATGGCTCAACAGGGGATGAATTCTGCTTCGTTTTGTGTCACTTTTGGGTGAAATCAAAGAGTTCATGCAGTCCAGAGGGGAAGACACCTCACTGATGGAGACCACTGACTGGACACTTGACCTTGCATTTTTAACGGACATTACAGGGAAACTGAACAATTTGAACTGTGAGCTGCGAGGCAAAGGTAAGACTGTTACTGATATGATAAGTGCTTTAAATGCATTTAAAGCCAAGATGCATTACAGAGAAAAAATTGATGCACTTTCCATCTGTGTAGATGGTGCTGAAAGACAATGCTTCTGCATCTGAGGCTTTCGACAAAGTTGCAGAAATGTACTCTCAGTTCATAAACAGACTTGGGCAAGAGTTTGAGAACAGGTTTTGTGATCTGGATCAGCTTGAGCCATGTGTGTCATTCATTTCTAATCCTTTCATGAACGTGAATATATCATGCATTGCTGAGCAATTAAGTGCAACATTTGGCCTGGATGCTGGACAGATGGAGATTGAAATTGTAACATTCCAAAATGACTTCCACCTCAAAGCCTATCAGGCTGCACCAAACTTTTGGTGCCTTGTTGACAGAAAAGCACAGTGGTGTATGCACAGCAGCTATGAAAGTTGCAAGCCCATTTGGTTCAACCTATCTTTGTGACTCAGCCTTTTCTGACATGGACTTCATTAAGAACAAACACAGAACACTCCTCACTGATGCACATCTACAATACTCACTCACAGCTGGAGTGTCAAGTTACACACCGGAGTACAATACACTGGTGAACAGCATGGAATGCCAGGTTTCCACACTAACTGACAAAGAAAGAGATACCAGATTTGGTGTCCAGTTCAAAATCTAATCAGATTTAATTAAAAATCTGAAAGTTGATTTTTGTATTTTACACGATTTATTATTTATACAAACTCAGTGCAAAGCAATTCATGATTTGTGAAAAAATGTTAGTGACTAGTGAAAATGGGACATTGTGATTGCCTAGGACTGCTGTAGAAGTAATCATTTGTAAATGTTCAATTTGAAAAACACTTGGGCTTAGAGAAAATATAGAAATAAAGTGTTGCATATTGATATTTATCTGTTTCTTTTCTTACTGAATCATTGTTGATATTGTGAGAAACCATTAACATGATCAGTGTCTTCACATAGATATTATTAATTATTAATAAAAACATATAGTTAAAGGTAAATTGAGTAAATTGGCTATTTCAGAAGTGTGTATGAAACTGGTAGCCCTTTGCATTTAGCAGTACCCAAGAAGTAGCTTTCGGTTTCAAAAAGATTGGTGACCCCTGACTTAGACAATGATCTCTCTTCATATGAGTGACACTATTTCCTATCTTTTGATTCCAACTTACCAATATGTCTTATCAAAAATATGTCTTCATTGGAAAGTGATTGTGTGCACAATGTGCAATTCCTGTACATTGTGTTTGATGACCCATTTGCTTGAAGCTCAGTTTTTCATGCCAGAGGGGCCGCTTCAGTGAAAACCCAGTGCTATACATGGTACCACTGTGTGAAGACAAAGGCAACAAGTTTGACACCTGGACAACAGCCCCATACAATCGTCTTCATTCTCCAAAATTTACAAGTACAGTTGGCAACTCATTGAAGGTACAGGTTCATCTGTAGAGATGAATTTAGCTAACAAAGACACTGAAAATTCTTGGACCCTTCATTGTCAGTTCAGGTCAGACTCCAGTTGACCTTTACAGTCTTTAATAACAAGACTGTATTCAAGGATTCAATGGTCTAAAGTTATGTTTTTGGGAAAAGGGAAAATATATTTTCTGATCTAAGTGACCTTAAGTAATGATTCTGTTTTTGTGTCACACCACAACCATGCATGCATACTCATATCTAATGCCAAATTTACATCATGCACACATACTCATATCTACATACATCTTGCAATTGTCTTCATTTCTCACTTAAATCATGCACATATTTTCATATCTCATTCATATCCTTATGTACACATACACGAAAACATGATAGTCTTGTTTTCAAGTAATTAGTTGCTTGTGCATACCACAATCATCAGATTTTAAGCTGACCCCAGTGACTGCCCCTGGGTGAAGCAGGCTATGATTTTCTATATAATCACTGTGTAATCCATCCATCCATCCATCCATCCATTTTTCTCCACTTATCCGCGGTCAGGTTTCGGGGCAGTAGCATAAACAGGGTAGCCCAGACTTCCCATTCCTAGGCCAGCTGAGGCATAGTCCCTCCGGCGTGTCTTGGGTCGTCCCTGGGGTCTCCTCTTAGTGGGATATGCCTGTAAAACCTCACCAGGGAGGTGTCTAGGAGGCATCCTTACCAGATGCCTGAGCCACCTCATCTGTTTCTTATCGATATGAAGGAGCAGCAGCTCTACTCTGAGCCCCTTCCAGATTACCAAGCTTCTCACCCTATCTCTAAGCGAGAGCCCAGACACTCTATGGAGGAAACTCATTTCCGCTGCTTGTATCCGCAATCTTGTTCTTTCAGCCACTACCCACAGCTCGTGACCATAGGTGAGGGTAGGAACGTAGACTGATTGGTAAATCAAGAGGTTTGTCTTTCGGTTCAGCTCCTTCGTCACCATGACAGACTGATGCAGAGTCTGCATCACTGTGGATGCCACACTGATCCACCTATCAATCTCCCACTCCATTTTTCCCTCACTCAAGAACATGATCCCGAGATTCTTGAACACCTCCATTTGGGGCAGTATCTGATTCCGAACCCAGAAAGACCACTCTACCCTTTTCCAACTGAAGACAACTACCTTGGATTTAGGGGTGCTGATTTTCATCTGAGCCGCTTCACATTCAGCTGCAAACTGCTCCACCAAAAATTGAATGTCTTGGTCTGATGTAGCCAGCAGAACCACATCATCTGCAAAAAGCAGGGAGCCAATTGTGAGGCAGCCAACCACTGCTTCTCCGCTGCATCCAGAAATTCTGTCCATAAAAGTAATGACTACAATTGGTGTCAAATGACAGCCTTGGTGGAATCTAGCTCCCACTGTGTAATCACTAAATAAATTGAGATTCTGGCAATTGCTGTACCTGTGTGTGAATCTCCCTCTGCAGAGCACTCGGACTGAGACCAAACCATTTTGTTTTACATTACACTGGTGTCAGAAGGGGATCCAGACAACTTTGCTGGATGGTTGGACAGATAACCTTTTCCTACCCTGGAAATGCTGGCTCACCACAATCTCCAGCTGGAGAAGGGTTCCAGGATAGATGTCTTCACAGCTGGATTGCCCACCAATTGGGTTCTGGATTCTAGATGGAATGAAAACATTTTTACATTTTTACTGAGCAGCGGGGTCAGATGATTGTGGACTTCAGGAAAGTCTCAGCCCCACCATCCCCCCTTGCCCTCATGGACCTCACCATCTCTGTTGTGGACTCCTTCCATTTCCTGGGTACCACCAACACTCAGGACCTCAAGTGGGAGCAGACCATCAGCTCCCTCATCAAGAAGGCCCAGCAGAGGATGTTCTTCCAGTGGCAGCTGAGGAAACTGAAACTGACTGAGATGATGGCGCAGTTCTACACAGCCATCATCGAGTCCACCCTCACCTCCTCCACCACTGTATGGTACACTGGGGCCACCACCAGAGACAGACACAGACTGCAGTGCATTGTGCACACTGCTGAGAAGGTGATTGGCTGCAACCTCTGACCTTTACAGGACCTGTACACCTTCAGGACTTTAGACCATGCAGGTCAGATTGCGGCTGACCCTTCTTACCGTGGACAAAGCCTGTTTAACCTCCTCCCCTCAGGCAGGAGACTAAGGTCCATCCGGACCAGAACTTCCCACCACAAGAATAGCTTCTTCCCCTCAGCCATCAGGCTCACGAACAACAGTTAAATGACTCTGGCATAAAACAGTCATTTAACTATGTACTTGCTACTGTTTGCACATGTATATATTGTAGATTTTTAAATTTTTTTTTAACTTTAATTCAAATCAGTTCAGTTCAATTTTACTTTACCTACTCCTGAAGGAAAACTTTATGTTGCAGTAACTGCCATTATTTAAGCCTCTTTAAGAGTCTAAAAAGTACACATAATAATATTTACAGACATATGTAACCCTTTTGAATTGGAGAATAGAATTTGGTTATTTTATAATGATTATTTATGGCCAGTGAAATCAGAAGATTCTATGTTTGACTATGGAACCCAGGATTAACCAAACAATACACCAAGAATGACACAACTGTTTTTCTTTTGAGAAACAAACAAACAAACAAACAAAAAACGCTTCCCTTTTAATGAATGAATGAAAAGGATAGTCCAAAACATAAAAAATGTACACTCTTAAACATGATACAATCTTACCCGGGTAAGTAGAAAAAAAAATGTAAATAAATTCACAGCTGTGTTATAAAGTTCTGAATTCCCCCTCCTCATTTTCAGTCACTTCAGTTCGGTCCACTGAGGAAGTGGAGAGAGTTTCTCCTACCGCACAGTTGGTGATCTGTGTGTATGTCAGTAAAAAGTGCCGAATTCTGCAGGCGCCATATCTCTATTTCTTCACCGGGCTGTGGCTCGCCATCAACGTTTCGATCTAGGCTCCAACATCCAGGTAGATCAAAGGTTTACAGGTCCAACACACAAAACAAAACCTGACCTACAGTGAGTCAGGTCAGAACATCCTTTTAGCTTTCAAATCATGAACTATAGAATATAATTCACATTAATCATCTCATTAACTGAACCATCATTGTAATATGACGCTCAATATCAATAACAAACATCCTCAAAATATTCTCAGAGATAATTATTGAACAACCTATTTAGTATAATAATTTCAAAACATCTCTCACTTAACAATTAGAACACAAAATAACCCACTTTGTGTGCCTTCTGTCAAGTAATGGTATGTTTAGGCACATCTCGATTGAAATATAACACTCATAATATTACATTTGGCTTAATGTGCGCAACATGCACAAATAAAAAAATGCTAAATCAACAACAATTATACAAACCAACATATTACACAACACTGGATTAAATTTTCTGCTTTAAAATATTAAGCTAATGGTATTAGCGTTGGTGAAACGGCATTTACTATTGTGCTTATTAGCGTCTCAGCTAGCGCTCTGCGTTAGCTAGCGTTAGCAACTAGCGCTTAGCATGTTACAAACGATCGCTCATCGATGCGTTTTCTTTGAGAGGGAGACGTCAGGCCTCTCCGACTGCACTCCCACAGGCCCAGGGCTCCGCACTGAGCTATCCCTATGAGTTTTTAGGTCGTTAATGACTTTTATTTTAGTATTTCCACGAGGTGTCGTTCTCGAGGCAAGGTTCGCTCTCTCTTCTTCCAGCAGCTCAAGGTCAAATGAACTCCGTTTTGCGCAGGTCAGTAGTCTGAGCTTCTCCCTGATCGACTGATAGCACGTCTCCAACCCATCCCCTCCAAAGCAACTTCCTATTTATTCATCTTCATCGCAATTGAATTGTTTTTTTTTAATTTCATTACTTACTTAAATAGGAATTTGGCTCGTTTTTAATATAGATTTTTAACCTGGGTTACACTTATCATTAGTATTCTATTTCATTCAAGACTAACTGTTTTAGAACAACTGAAACTAAAGAAGTGTTTCTCAGCCCTGCTCCGGGGCCCACTCTCATGTATGTTTTAGATGTTTTCCTGCTTCAACACACCCTGATACAAAAGACTGTGTCAATAAGAAAGTTGTGTAGACTTTGATGACAAGCTGATGATGACCATTAATATGAATCATGTGTAGTGATGCAAGGAGACATCTAAAACATGCAGGACAGTGCCATCCCCCTGAGGACTGGGGCTGGGAAACACTGAACTAAAGGATGGAGTCTGGAGCCTTCTGGTGGCCATCTATGGACAAGGATGTCAAAGAGTTTGTTGCTGCCTGTTCCACCTGTGCCTGTAACAAATCATCTCATCAGGCTCCCACTGGCCTTCTCCGACTGCTACCCGTCCCTAGGGTTGTACATCTCTCTGTGATTAACGATTCGATATGCATCTAGATACACAGGTTACGATTTGATTCAAAAACGATATCTTTTTGTTACAGACCGATTCGAATCGATTTGAATTTAATCGAATCAATTCGACATAGTGTAAGCACAAGTTGATTTGATTCTACAGTTAGTATTTGTTTTAGATATTTTATAAAATAAAGAAGCCAATTCTGGTAATGTGACAGTAC
>JAOWBL010004079.1:0-11528 GCA_028564865.1 Zenarchopterus dispar | reverse complement strand
GTGTGTGTGTGTGTGTGTGTGTGTGTGTGTGTGTGTGTGTGTGTGTGTGTGTGTGTGTGTGTGTGTGTGTTTTGTCCATTATAGGGATCATTGAGTCACTTTAATGGAAAGCAAAGTTTCTCTTGGTTCTGTAACTGATTTTAAACAAGTAATTGTGATAAACTATAAATGCAAATAAATATGAGCAATAGCAACTAGGGGCTTTCATTTTTTTTACATTGGCACCTCTTAATTAACTTTTAAAACTTTTCTGCTTGTTCAGTGAAAGATGTGAAACTGTTAAAGGAGAGGAATTTATCTCATCTCTGTTAACAAATGCCATCACTCATTGTCTCTGGAGTTCTTCTGATGCAGCACGGCCTCAGGTTTTTTTTTCTTTTTTTGGGGGGTTCCTTCCAAAGGTCCAGTTTTAGCTGCCATCCCCACCACTGTTGTCCCACCCATATTCCCACAGAGAGAGAGAGACATAACCTGCACACCTGGACAGCAGTACCCTTACATAACCAGCTGTCATGTTGATGAGAAAACTGGGAGGACGTGGTGAAACCTAAACAGAAAAATTCCACTTTAAGCTCCTCTTTCACCATTACCTATCATCAATCTGAAATGTTCAGTGCATTCCACCACTTATTTTGCCATTAAGTGTTGCAGTTTACTCATTTGTTGTTCCCACTCTTCTCAACCTGTCCTCAAGTGTTTCCTCACTCGCCAGTGCTGCTGGATCAAAGATCAATCTGTTTTTCCCGCTTGGCTGCACATAGATGGAAAGAGAGGTAGTCAAAGCAAAGTCAGCAAGAATTGCTCCTATTAAGAAAAAATGAGTCATGCTTTAATCATAATGCAATCTGTGTCATGATGCTGCAATGGATTGTGGATCGTCGAGTGTGATTGGACAAATTCACAGATTTGAATTTCCTCTGCAGACTGACTCCTATCTGTTATGTGATCTTCCTCATTAGAAGATTGAGATGCTGCCAGGTTTTTAAAATTCAATTTGAATAGGCCAGCTCATCTGGATTTATAAACACATAACCAGCCATAACAAGAAATTTAATTTTATGTTAAAGTAAGATCTGTTAGCTGCAAAATAAATCATAGGCAGAAACAAGTAACTTTTGAATGATTAGGATTAGACAAATTGTCTCTATCATGGTGCCAAAGCCCTCTGACCATTCTTGCAGGATTATTGCAAGATTACTGGAGGTCTTTAGATCCTGGAAGTTCTGGACTGGGATCTTTGTGGATCTCTTAGATTCTTGTGGCACATCCTACAAGTCCCAGATCAGGTTGGGATCTCTGACGCTGGGATCCCAGCTCTAGATGCTCCTCTTATTTCATATTCCTCTAGTCGTGACTGAGTTTTTGTGGTGAGGCAGCCCAAGGCTGCTATGCCTACAGAGAGTGTTGTTGCCATGGGGAGGAGTATTTGGTCTGCAACAACGTTAAAGTGTAAAAGTGATATCCACAGGAAGCAAAGAGTGAACTTCTCTGGATGTAAAAACATTACATTTTAACAAGATGGTTAATGTTACTCACTTCACATGTCAGCGGTTTTCAGTGTTGTGTCCCGTAAATGTATGAGCAGTATTACTTCCATACATTCTTTATGAAAACACTTGACACTGTAAAATTTTGAGGTTTAACCCCCACAAATCAACTCTCATTCCTGCTGGTGAGACGTTTCCTTTGTGTCATCCCCAGACAGGGCAAAGCGATTCAAGAGGTGCTGCTTGGAAATTAGCCTGAAAATAAATCTACCCTCATATTGACAACAATCACTGTGACTTGAAACCTTAACCACAGGTTTCCCTCAGGATGTTTTCTACTCCCGTCTCCTTTCTTCAGAGTCTCGAGTTAAATGTCAGAATTGTTGTGTGATGATTTTATTACTATAACATTTCACAGCAGGAGCTGAACTGCGCTCTCACAGACGCAGACCAACGTATGCAAAGTCACGCATTTTATTAATGTAAAACTAGAACAGCAGTCATGTAACATGTGGTTTAAATACAGCAAGGCTTCTCATGTATTACAACCAGAAATACCAGTTCAATCAGCCACAAATATATGCTAAAAATGATGTGTGTATGTATATATGCATATATACATGTACAAAAACACATGTCTTCTCTGAAAATGTCTCTGCAGTTTTATCCCAAGTATATCACACTCACACACACACAGATGTAAAAGGTATAGTGAATAATGGCAGGTTTGTCCATGTGGCTGAAATATTGAATTTATTACTCTTGTGGAGGCGAGCAGACTGGATCCACATACGTTTCTTTTCTGTTCTTTTTTTTTTTATGGCAAGACCGATACATTTGGAAATATTCCTCAAGTAATCCACATTCCTGCAGAAAACCCAGCTAAATCTCTGCCATTTTTTTCCCCATTTTACAGCTTAACAGTGTTTATGACATGCTGCTCAAACTGTCATGTTTTTTTTTTCATAGAGACAGCTGTGGCAAACCCAGAATTATGCCTTTGACACAAATGTGTTTTGATACATAAGAACATGATATGAACGATTTTCTCAGTGCCAACGTCAACTGAATCCTGCCACAAACGAAGGAGACACCTGATCTTACGCAAGAACTGTTCTTAATCATTGTGGTATTTGCAGAACAGGTAATTTAAGGAAGATTTAGGGAATTCAAAAATTGGTCTGTCATGAGTCCCTCTGTTAGCTGCCAGTTAAGAAACCTAGTCAAAGAAGACAGAATGGGAATGATTTAACATTTTTGCATGAAAGTGTGCACTCCACATCAATATCAAGTAGTTCAGCGAGCTGACAACGATATTATTCTGTTGTTTTGTCCTATTCTTTCATGTGTACTGTTAGGAAAAAGAAGTTTTCTCAGCATCACCTGTGATAGGATTTCAGAGGCCTCTTCCCTCTGAAATATATCTTTCAAACAATGTTGGCTGACCACGTAGAATTAAAAGAAAACAGCTACATTGCAACAGCATACTGGATAGGAGTTCTTGGCTATAACTATTGAAAGATACAGAAGCGTTTGTCATTCCCTCCCCTTCACTATTCCAGGAGCGCCAACTGTCTGGCCGCCAGCCCACTTTCCGAGCTGGAGCATCTTGCAAGGTATTGCATTACTGTATATTTTTTTATTTATCTGCTTTTGCATCGGTGAAGAATTTAATATGGGTCAGCAAATATTATATTAAAGGAAGAAAAACAAAAAAACAAATAGCCCTGTTGTTCTGAAACAAGTAACTCACTGAGGTGAAAATACCCACCATTTCTCTGCCTATTCTGTTTATTTTATTCTTCGCTCATCTCTCTGAGGACCACTTGAGGGCCAGAAAAGGGTTTTCGGGGCGGTGAGTCATGGTCTGTTGGTTACCGCAGACGATGATTTAGGAATTGAAGCCTGTGCTACCGCTGTGCTAATCTGAAGTAAAACTGTGGAAATTCAGCAGCAGCAATTCTTAAACTACACAGATGTGAGAACTTTATCGTGTTACTGCACAATCGATAATGCAAATACAAAAGTGAACACTTTGCATTTTATCGTTTATTTTACTCTCACTTTGTTTTCCCCTTTTTGTTGTTTATCAAAAGCCCACATTGCCATCAGCCACTAAGGCGTCACAAGCCAGTGCTCCTAAATAATGCCAGTCTCAAGCCTGGCTAAATACGAGGGTTGTATTTACGTAAAATCTACACCAAATCAACATGGGAACAGGGGGATTTGCTGTTCCATAATGGGAAAAGCCAAAAGAAGCATCTTTTTTTTTTCTCCACGTCAATGAGTGAGGTCCAAATGCACGACCAAATAAAAAGGGGTGTACATACGTGACTCCAGTGAGTGAAAGCTCTGAATTTTGAAGTTGGCTGTTTGAAAAAGAAAAAGAAAAATCTGGAAACCCAATTTGAGGATACAATATCTGGATATCTGAGTATTCCAGTCCTGCCCTACTCAAGAATATGTGGTCTTGTTTGCTGTCGTTGAATCAGAGCAGATCTTGTTTTTCTTTCATTTAAAGTGAAAGATGAGAAGTTGGCCTTCTCCTACTTCAGTGCTTCAGTCTACAGATGCGCAAATAAAGCCTAAAGACAAATTTAATTGCCATCCCTGTTTGCCATTTTTAGTTATAAAGAAATGTTATGGTTTCTTTTAATCGAGGTTGTGGGAAGTACTTATGAGTAATTCATGTGTCTTGTCTGGAGAACCAGGGAGGAATACTGATGGGAGCTCAGCTAGCAGCTGTTCAGAATGAGACCCTTACAGGAGTGAATCTTCACATCTAAAACTTAAACCAAAGCAATTTGAGGAGCACTGTATTATTTTACACTACATCACCTTTGCACAGATAGTTCTTCACTTTTTATTAGATTTTCCTTTCTGCATTTTGGAGCATTGATGGGGATGGATGGTTGGACCCAGTCCATGTACAGCTGTCTGACTGCATCACTGATTCAAAAGTGGTGCCATGTAAATATCCACAATATGGTGATTTCTGAATCACTGTGAAATTTATGAAGCTTGAGCTGATTTAGATCGTAAAGTGAGGAACACTTCCTGTTTTGCTGCAAATCAGTGTCCGGTTGGGAAAACCTGCATGCAGACATCCCCATGAATGATAATTTGATCCTTAAAGATCGTCAGTGCTGGGAAAGCAGTCTCCACCAGCAGGGCCTTAAAAAATGCCTCTTAGGAAAGTTTAAAAAGAAAAAGCACATACACAAGACAAAGTTTTAGGTGCTCACCCTGTCTCCAAACCTCACTGTAAATAGTGAGATGGGATCTTGTGGCAGACTATGACCATTTAATTGTATTTTACAACAAGTGTGACCATGAAATACTGTGTGTCTCCTGTTTACGTTGGTTGTTGATCTGCTAGTTTTATAATATAGCCTCTAAGACAGCAACCGAATGAGGCAGCAGTATATGAGACAGAGTGTTGCACTAATGTTGGGCTTCCGTCAATACCACATGCAGGCTGGGAAGTAGGGCCACATCCGGGTTTCTGTACTGATATCCAATGCAGGAGTAGAAACACGTACAGTTCTTTGGACAACCACGACCTTTCAAAGCAACCACAAAGGGCTGCTTTCAACACCTTGTCAATTTAATCTGTCCCCCATGGACGTGATGAGCACAGAGGAACTTCTGCAATTTTCAGCTCTCTGGGTTCCCTTTTAGGAAGTTTTTGTTACTTTTATTTAGTCTCTCATTTTCTCTGCAGCTAGTTCAGTCTGTATTGTTGAGTGGCACAGTGTCCCACATCACTATGTTGGGGAAATTAATGTACCTGATCAGCTTCATAGCTTCTTAGCATTTAGTATTTTTGGTGAACCTGATGTGCAAAGTTATGTATTCAGACCTCAGAGAGCATTATCACTCTGAAAGATGTCATGGCTTGTTGTGCTGTTGACTGAATAAACAAACCACTCCTATTGACAAAAAAAAAAAAAATGTTAACAGTACCATCCAAATTTAAACAAAAGAAAATAGAGAAAGAAGCTGAAAGACATGGTTTTGTTCCAACACTCTTCCCTTTTACAAACACACACAGCCAATTGTGTTTGATTTATGCCTCTATTACAGGAGCACATGCACGAAGTCGCACAAACACATAGACAGTCCAGCTCATTGCCAATGATGTATGTGTCCAATAGAGATAGTATTGATTAGCCCTGTAACGCAGCAATAGATAGCTTACTGTCAACTGTATAACATTCTGCTTTATGTGATTGGGTGTGTGTGATGGAGTGTACACAAAGACGCTGTGCACTGTGACAAGTTTAAAATACTGTACGGCCAAACTCTGTATTTGTGGGTGTCTTTTGTGTCCTCTGTTCACCTCGTCTTATAACAATAAATACTGTCGGTGACTGACTTGTATTGTTCGACAAACACAAACGGAAACAACCATAATTATAATTCGTATTTAACAGCATTGCAATGTCCAAGGCACCAGGGTATTTACACACACACACGCTCAGAAAATAAAGAAACTGCACCTACTTAACCCTTTTGCACTTGCGAGCTTGTGATGTTGATACAGAAAAAAAATAGATAAATAAAACTGTCTGTGTGTGTGATTGCTCATGCAGTGCATAAAGCCGGTTGTTGCAGGTCACAGCTCTGGAGCTGGAGTATTTGTCTGAGAGTCTCTGAGCTTGCAGGGAGGGTAAAGTTGGGGACCATTAAAACATCCAAAGGCATTTACAACATATGGGAGCACATAAAGGTGAACACCTCCCTACTGCAGGATTCACAGAGAGAGCAGTATAGTCCCTATATGGCCGACACCCCTGCAGGTAACTGCGGTCTGAAACAAACGATGATGCGATGTTATTTGTCAGTTCTCTACAGGGAAATTTTTGTCATTCGTTGTCCTCATCAGTGTTTATCACTTGTGTCAGTTACTGTGCTATAATGGTCAACCAGGACTACAAAGCATGGTATGTATGCAAATAACAAAAATACGTAGGCCTGTACCACAAGGGGAAATGTTTTCTCCCTTTGGAGACATTATCCTGATTACTGCTGAGCTCAGCTGAGGCCCAAGGGAACCATTAAAGAAAACTTTCCAAATAATTATTTTGCCAGTTGGTTGTTGGTCAGCAGGATTGATTAAAGACATGTGACTTGTGGATAATTAAATCAGAGCACTGACCTAGCGGCTCAATGTAAGATTAATTGATTAAAGCACAAATGGCCTCGAACGGTCAATGCTAAGTTTATCAAGTCCCAAAAAAGTAAGCACCAGCTACCATTGAGTGGTATTTCTTATGTTTAATGGAAGTCTATTTGACCCAAAACAGAACATTTTTATGATTTCAAAAGGTCTCCCCTTTTATGTCTTATGCTTCACAATAATTTATTTTGCAGCATGCCTCTTCCAGGCTCTCGCAGCTCTCCTTGAGAGGCTGTTCGTCAGAGGTGGTTTTCTCACAACTTTCAGGAAACCAGGGAGGCAGGAGTAATATTAATAAAGTTCTTTATTTTAAACCAAAAGTGCTGCCTCAGCAGAAGGCTTGCAGTGAGAGTAAAAACACGGAAATGCACCAATAAAGTTGACCAAGACAACGAGGGCCACAACTCTGGGACGCAGGAAAGATAGCAGACAGGACAAAGACCACAGAGGCATTCCAAATCACGTACTTGGAATTATACTTCGTAAGTGCGGTCACAGTGAGACGGTCGTACACGTCATGTGGCGAGAGACTCGTTGAAACAGAAGATGGCTGTCCGCCAGTGATGATGCAGTTTAAACTCTCATGAAAGAGAGGAGAGACTGCACACCTTATGAGGATAATTGGGTTCATATTGTTTTATGATCAATAAAAAAGTTCACTCTTGACAGAGATTCAAATTTTCAAAATAAAACAGGAAATCAAGCTTGACACAAAGCAGAGATCCAAAACCAAAAGTGTAACACTAAGACTAAAACAACAGAATTTTTGGAAAATGTGCAGAGACCTGTACTGTCTTCAAACATGCAGTTTAATGCAATTTCACAGCCAGAAACACCAAGGACTGATACCTAGATAAAATGCTGAGAACACAGTAGATGATACAAATATATATATATGTATATATATGTATATATATATATATATATATATACTGTGAAATCATCTTTATTTTGTGTACTGAATGTAAAGAATGATTGTTAATAGTGATTACTTTTGAGTGTATATCAAAACGTATATTTTCATGTATCCACAAACCTATTCACGCTTCTGACAATTTGCCACCGTACTGTAACAAGAGCATATTTATACACTTTACAAACTTAGTGACTTCACATGCTTCTTAGTTCACCTCTTATAATAATTACAAACTTCTGGCATGATTATTGCCACTAAAAGTCAAGAGGAAGCATTTCAGCCATTTGGACTAAAAATACAACCTCTTTGAAGGATGATTAGGCTGCTGTGCAAATGTGAATAGGGCATATACAGGATAAATACTTAAATATTGTATATGTTTTCATAGATACCTAAAGCTGGGGTTTAATGTGATTGTAGAAAATTAAAATCTTAAATTCATTTGTTGAAGCTTGCACAAAGTGAGCGAGTTAGGTTCAATGTGCCAATTTACAGAAGCATGTGCACCTCACTCTGTTTTTCTGAAGAAACCACATTTCTTTCATGGGAAAAGTACAAGCACATTTTTTTTTAGCATCAAAGATGCAATGTTGTGGGCAGAAGCAAAGAGCCTGAGATTGCAGATTCCCTCAGCTGCCTTAGGAACGCCTCTGCTGGAGCAATTGGCCAGGAAAAAGCTGCTGCCCCCAGACCTGGACTCGGATAAGTAAAAGTTCACGGATGGATTAAGAAAGGTAAAACCCAACCTATTCTATCAAACTGTCAATAGGCACAAAAAAAAGAGAGTCCAAAGAGTTTAAACAGTTTTCAAATTTTGCCAGATTTACAATAAGGGACTTTATGATAGAGATTTTTCTTTTATTTCTTCCAATGCTTCTAATGTACTACATCTGGGAAACTGGAAATGCTGAAATTCTTTCTTTTACAACTATATAAATGCCTGCGGGGAACAAGGCCCAAAGGTATTTATTGAGTCTGAGTGGAGAAGAATCCTGGAGGCACTACTTCAGGCTTAGTCTGAAGTACGGGTGAATTTAATGACCACTGGCATTTTGCAGTACTGTATTTAGCAGATAAATCAAGACAAGAAATCTGAAGTGACCTGACCTGTTGATCTGTCAACTCCTGTCAGGTTTGCCTCCCGGCAGCAGGTGAACTAATTGGACCTATGACATCTGTCCAGGCAAAGGAATTTCAACGAAAAGATAACTACAGTATCCATTCATATTATTCACTATCTGAGGAGTGTAGTATTTTCAAGAGTTAGGAACAAACGCGAGTCTTTTTTTTAAACTTTCAAACTATCTCTATTTAATTTTGCCACACTGACATGAATCCCATGGGAGGCAAATCCTTAATCCTCCTGTCAAAAATGACAGGAGGATGGAAAAAAAACTCCAGAAGACCTTTTTCTTGTGTTGACATTTCATTACTTTTCCTAAAGTGACCCAAAAATGAGAAACTTGAAACATCTGCTTTATTTATACAAATATACAAAGGTTGCCTTCAGGTCATTTTGACCCAGCAGTTAGAATCAGTAAGTTGTGTTACAAAGACACACACCCATGCAGACACACACACACACACACAGGAAGACACTGAGTGCTACTAATTGATCTATTGACTAACTGCAGAATGTATAAATCTTCATTCATCATTCAAGATTTTTTAAAAGTTATTTAAAAAATTTTTTTCAAATGAAGCAATACTGGAATTAACAAAAAGTTTAAATGGAATAAAAAAAGATGGCTGGATAAAGAGCAGAACTTGATGAGGTTTCAGTAGTTTCGTACCACTGTAACTCTCATCTCAGCTCCCCTCCAGAAATCCTCCCTCTTTATTCAAGGACCTAACACCACCCAAGTAAGAAAAGAAAATCCCTTTAAGTCAACTTGTAATCTGTTTTACTTGCTTTGTAATGAACCATTTTGACCTGCTGCCAACTCATCTCTTCTGATACATATATTAAGCCAAATTACTTTCTGAAGAAAACCTTCCCCTTTTTGAGTTGATTTAAAACAATTTAGGAAAACATTACCCTTTATCTTAAACTTAAAAATTCATCAAAGTGAATGCTGGCCGGACTGACAAAGATTTGGAGTTTGTTTAAACTTGAAGATTTGTCCTCATGCTATTTACTCTGTCATGCTCTCTCAATTTCCTTCCCCATCTGAGGTAGATGTCAACATTTATCTCATTAGTATTCACTCTCTCTTTTGGATCCATTCTCTCTTTATACCGCACTCAAACAGAAATATAATTTGAGATTGCTTTATACCTTGAATAGTAATAAGAATAGGATTAGTCAAACAAGGAAGTGAGAAAGAGCAGGAAGTGGAACAGCAGTTCAGCAGAAAGGTTTAACCAGACTGCTTCATTATTCTAAATTATTCCTCTCTTCTTCCTCTCTTAAAGATACATGTAAATGCCCAGAATATCCCATACAAAACAATGCTGCTTGAACTTATAATCAAGATAACTAAGCAGGATTATGTATCACCTTATATATATGCTGCCAAATGTCTTGTTCATTTTTTTTTTTTTTTTTTTGTTACTAAAGCATGGTTAACTCCTACAAACGTAAAACTTGAAATAAATAAATCAGTCCAAGAATCACTTCTAGTAATACAGCCCAGGTGGAAAAGAAAGGAAAAGAATGAATTCATAGCTAAATAAAACTAATAAAACAGAGAGAGAGAACATTTATTGTCTTTGATTTTATTTGGTACATTGGCAAGGTTAAATATACAGTGGCACTTGAAAGCACCACTCAGTTCACTGGACCCCAGGTGGGAGGTGAGTCTTGCTCAACAGCCAAAGTGGACCACGTTCAGCCCGTCACCAGGGTCAAGCCCAGGTGCGTGCTCTTTTCCAATTTTTTCTGACTTCAGCCACAAGGGTGAGGAGCAGCTACTTGCTAAAGAGGATAGAGGAGAAAATCTAATGTTAAATGGTAAAATTAGATAAAGTCACACTATTTCCTTTGAGGGTTGTTCAGTGTCATTGTTTTTTGTTCTTGTTGGGGTTTTTTGTCTTTATTTATGGAAAAAAAACACTAGTTGCGACTCAAACATTGTTTCAGGTTGCATCCATTATTATTGCTCAATGTCTTGGCCCTAGTTGAATCTGAATTCTTCTGATGTTAACCCTTTGTTATATTACTATTCTACTTTATAAAGCAGTAATTTAGTTTCCTGTTGCAAACAATTATTACACTGATTTAATGTTCATAAGGGATTCTTCAGCCAGCTTGGATGTCAATGAGTTTGAACTGCAAATCTAACAGTCAGTCATTCACCAGTATCAATTCTCCACTGCATATAATTTCAAATGTCTTTTGTTGGTACTTGTTGTTGCTCTGCCAATGTTATATTTTATTTTCCTGATTGAGTGAAGGCCATCCTCAGGACCCTAGAGGATGGTTCTTCTGCATCTACTGGTACATCCCCATGCAAATCAATGTCAAATCTAGAAGAACCAGACATCTTATTTGTATCAAAGAGAAAAAAGGGACGTCCCAGTCCAAGACTGGGACGGCTAAAAACTGGGACGGCTGGCCAAGTGTAGCAAATATTTGTGTGTGTGTGTACACACACACACACACACGTAACAGGTTAAATCCTCAGCTTTAAGTGTTAGTTACTTACCTTAAGATTCATCAATATTAGATGCAGGTAAGAAAGAGGGAGTTGGACACAACTGGCTTGTGGTTCAAGCAAAGTGTGAAACATTAAACTTTGAAAGCAAAATAAACTCTAAGTTTCTGGGGATGAACCTTTCACTGCATTAATTTTTCAGACAGGTTGCTGCAGATGTTGCTGCAAGATTGTGGTTTTATAAATAGTACATGGCATATACTGGACACACACACACACACACACACACACAAAAAAAACACCTGAACTCTGCTCACTTATTTGCACAGTTTGGTACTACAACTGGT
>JAOWBL010004078.1:0-11528 GCA_028564865.1 Zenarchopterus dispar | reverse complement strand
CTGTGATGGGCTGGGATAGGCTCCAGCAGACCCCCGTGACCCAGAAATGGAACAACGGGTCAAGAAAATGGATGCATAGAATGCCATATTTTGTGTTGCATATAGTAAGTGCCACAGTAGTGGAAAGTATAAAAACATTTTCCAAATAGGTATCAAAGTCAATCATTTAGTCTGTATTCCACAGGTGGATCTGACCTGAGTTGATCATCACGATTTTACATGAATGTTTAATTAATTTTCTAACCAAAGAAATGTTCAATAACTTTCCAAACTCCTGACCAATGAAAGGACATTAAAAAAAAGACATGTTCTGTTGATGTCTACATTCTCACTTGCATCTTAAACCTATTTTATCTTTGTACACTCTCCCAGAATGTTTGTGAAAGAAGTGAAAAAAAGAAAAAAAAATACAAAAAGCATTCTAGCCATCAGATAAGCTGTACCTTTCAAAGCGCCAACCTATCATCTTAATGGTGTTTGATTCTGAAAAATGGATGCCCCTGAAGGATTGCCTATTGTGGAGCCACAGTTTTCGACATATAAGCCCCTTTCCCCTTCCCTCACCACATCAAGACATTTCATCTAATGGTTGAAAAGGCACTCTTCTACTTTGCTTTTGAGGAGAACCATTCTGAAAGTGCCACAAGGCATCATACTGCAGTGCCAGTGATTGGTCATGTCATGCCATGCCCGCTGGGTTTGTCACTGAGTTAGCTGTCGAATGTGCAAGTGTGCACAGAGCAGAACACAAATAGGTTCTCGTGTCTGTGAGCTGTTTGCTGTGAAATATAGGGATAATAAATGTATTTCACGTGTACTGTTAGGTTTCTACATTAAATGTGTGTCCATCCTGTTAGCTTAACTTAGTGTGAGTTTTTTTTTAATTGTGGCAAGAAAAAAAAGAAGCCTATTTGATATTTGTTGGCTTGTTCTAGTTGCCTGGTTACCAGATATCAAAAAATAAAATAAAATAAAATGCATACCTCACAACCCAAGAAATATTTATTTTAACATTTGTTTATGCATGCATTAAACAAATCCACTGTCTGTGCAATGCTAAGCTATTTAGCTTTGGGTCTAGCATGATATTTTAGCAGACATGAAAGCATTAATTTTTTTTTTTTTTAATAGGCAGAACAACAAATAGGTGCATAACAACTCAGTTGAGCACCAAACCTACACATCGTCAACCTTTCAATCAATAAAGAAATGGGGAACATGCAAAAGTAGAGTGATTATGTGAAGTGCTCCCAAAAATCAAGTATATGAAGGAAAATGTCCTGTAATGATTATGGAGGGCAAAGAATAACAAAAGAAAATCTTTAACAGCTTCTGAAATATAAATGCTTCAAATATAAATGTCCTGTTGAGGACAGATGAGGGAAAAAAAAACAAGTTTATTGATTACAATGTGAAGAAGTGAACTTGTTTTGACTGCAAAAGCAAAGGCAACAACAAGTCCAGCAGTGTTATTGTGTTGTGCATGCACAGTTACACAACAAATTATATTCTGCGAGATTTATTTAGGAGCCAAACGCTGTTACTCAACCCATTGATGTTGTTGAATCTCAAAGCTGAATATTTGCAAAATGGAAAAATTTGTTTTTTGCAAATGATGTTCACTTAATGTGACATCAAAATTATCATATGTAATTTGAGAAATTTTTGGCATTTAGAACTTGTACCAGAACTCAGCTGGTTAGGTTCATGAACTTTGGGGCTTTATAGCACTTGCCAGCTTTGTAACTGAGTCATAAGTGCCAAAAGTAGCTCAGATTAGGCACAATTGTGTCTGCCGTTTGTGATTTCCAAAGTAAAAGCCCAACCTGTCAATAAGACTAGAATTAGAAAGAGAGAAACAATGAGCATGATTCAATTTTCCAGGTATGAGAGGTGGTGAAGTTTGTCTCCCCAAAGCTATGCAGAGGCAAACTCTGGAATTGATCAAATACCAGTTCAGCTGTGAATGTGATACATGTGACCTGAATTAAAGATTGGTTGCCTTTCCACCACAATTTGTTTTTGTCACTGCAAGTAAAAAAAACACGAGCACAACAACGTGACAGATGTTTGAATTTTTATTTTTTTTTGAATGGAGCATTTAATACTGATTATATTTTACAGGCATTTCTGAACTTGAGTTTGGCTCAGAGGTCTAGCTAATCCCTTCTAAATTGCATTTGTTTTTTTTTTTGTTTTTTTTTAAGTTTCACGCAAGCCTCCAACACCAAAGAGAAAATAAAAATAATAATCCTCTTTCAGTATTAATATGATACTAGAGAGCATTTGTGCATGCTGCAGTCTTGAATACCTGATCACTGAAATAATAATCATAAACGATATCATTCTGTCTTCAGCTATCCCGCGGGTGCTGCTTAGAGTTATGCTTCCTCAGGCAAGAAGGTTCCCTGTGTGCCAATGTGTCAAAGTAAAAATAACTATAATAAATCACTACCAGCTATATGGAGATATTAGTTTGATTACCACAGCCCAACTACAGCAGTGCTGAAATATTTCACTGCCTCTACCAGCCTCAGTACAGTGCTTCATATACTTCATTGTTTGGCAAATAAGGCACAATTTTATCCTCAAGCAATTCCCTTCCAATTCCCTTAGGTCTAGCTGCCGCTACTAACTGTCCTGTTCTTGCAGTCACATCTCGGGGTTTGGTTTACTCACAGGGATTCATAATAATATTATCAGGAGAAGTGACCTGCTCTACTCGTTGTAGTTTAGTCAACAAATTATGGACACTGACTTCCCTTATTTACTAGCATCAAGGGAAGTCTGACTTATTCAAACAGCATAAATTTAACTGAATTATTAACTCCCAAATGACCCCTTTGTTAAAGTTTAAATTCATTAGGACAAATTAAAAAAGTAAATAAATAAAATTAAAAAAAACAGTGACAGTTGGAGGTGTAACAGAGAGGAGGGCATGTTTGAGACCAAGGGAAAGGTTTGTCTCAAAATTGATAGGGAGTTGTTCATTTTGTGTGATTTCTAAACTGAATTAAAGTTAGCCAATACTGACAGATTTTTTTCTGTTAGATATCAGACTGTAAACGTTAGCTGGAAGATTCCTCATGCATTATATTGCTGTGAATGCAAATTAACATTTTCAAAGTTGGTATCGTCAGGCCGCGAGGAGATTTTCATTTTAAATTATTGTAGTAACTAGCTGACATTAGTTGTGATCGCTGCCTATGAGCTTCTGTAAAAAAAAAAAAAGTTTATTTGTCAGTATAACATTTATAAAAAAACAAACCTCAAATTGCATTGTTTATCATTAAGCAGGGATGCTATCGTGGCAATGAGCTGTGGACATTGCTGGTACTTGTAACATTAGCATGGGCACTGAATGTCTGTGTTTGGCAGTTGTTCTAAGAATATGCTGAATTAATTTGTTTGGATATCTTTATTACCAAGTTTTACATATTAATTAGGCATGAGTTACAACAATTGTCAAAATTAGAACTGAGAAAGAGACACAACTGGACCTCGTCGCCATCCACCATGCTGTGATAATCATCAACGGATGTTTACTTTATGGTCATTAGCAACTCTTCTTCGCATAATTAAAATTCAATTTCACAACATCTCCTGTTAGTTTTGTAAATTTATTCTGTGTGACTACTACTAGAAGAGACAAATGAAATGTGCTCAGGGCCAGGGCCACTGAAAATTTTTCCCTCTCACCAGGAAGAGAAATTCTCATGAGAAGTATGAAGACAGTGGAAATGGTTTGATGTCACTACATCACCCATACTAAAACCTTTAAACTATGTTTAAAATGTTAATTGCTGAGCTCTAGTCCTTTCATCTTATACTGCTACTCATCTAAATCATTTTCATTCATCTGCTCATAAACCTACTCAGTTTCGCTCTTTTTGGCTGTCTATCTGCACCACACACACAGATACTAATACACACTCCTCCTACCTTCTCTAATCAATAATGGATAGAGCCACATAGTGATGGGACTCCTTTCCTCTTTTGACCAGCTCTGATGTGGTGTGAGAGGGCAACATCAATCAAGACTGTTACACTGCCAGCGCCCGCTACTCCGGCAACGTGATTAGGAGATCCGAGTGTGCAGTTGTGTTTGTGTGTGAATTTGCAAAAAGAGTTGGGCAGAGTAATTCAATAACACCATGTAAGGCTGGGAGATTTTAAATTTCTATTCATCAGTCCCCCAGGAGACCGGACTAATATACACTGCTACATAGTGTTTCAAAACTTGTGTAAATGTTCCTGTGGTTATGGTGAGAGAAACTACTATACCTACAGTACACCATGTATAATGCCAGTTACAATGCAAACATGTCAAACATGCACTTCATAGCAACAAAACTCTCTGGTTTCTGATTAGCTGGCAGATTTTAATGAACTTGTGTACCAAGACATTAATGAATACTTCACCTTCAATTTAACCACCACTTAATATCCAGCAGACTTAAAAAAATGCACAACAGAACTTTTGCGATTTTTAGCTGTGGAGGTTAAGTCGCTTTTGTGATGCTAAGATTTACTTTTGTTTGATGTCTTGCTGGATCATTCATGTCTTTTCTTATCAGACATGACTTTCTTCAGTGTCCTAGAGTTCATTTCCATAATGTGCACTGTAGCTCCATAATCTAGAGTCTTCAGTTACATAATGTTGCAAAACAATATGCAGTTCTTGCAAGTGTGGACTGGGATGGGAGTCTGAAGTTACTTTAACTAGTTTCTACTAATAGTTGTAACTATTTTACCGCTGGTTATCAGACAATCTTTGAAATTAAATTATTTCAGCATGACAGAAAAAAAAACTCCTTTGTGGTCATTTAAGCTTATGTTTGGCTTCATGGTGATGTCAAAATTATATATAAGAAGTTCATAAGAAAGTTTTTCTATTCTTGCAAGAAAATTCATCACTTGTGGTTGCAGAATAAGGCACCCCAAAAACAACAACAACAAAAAAAAAAAACAGCCTCACATGCAAGAGAAATTATGTTTTGTATGAGATGCAAGAGAATCTCCTTTCAAGAGTTTGGATCTCTTGGTTACTCTCCTGTTAAAGTTGAGGTCACTCATGATCAGTCATTCTAAATGTGATCATACCAACACACTCTCCACCGTGGTTTTCATTTACTAACGATGTTGCAGGAGTCCCAATGGTTCGTTCCCTTTTCAAGGATAAGCATTGATAGTCCCAAATCTTGAGCTGGTTGATACTCATTGGTTTTTTGTCCTCAAAGTCTGAGTGATTCAAGTAAGAAAGATTCAACTTCAAGACCAGAATTACTCAGCAGGGCTCCACTGCCCTCTAACAGTGGCCAGGACAAACTTCTCAAAAACAGGAAGAGGTCCTTGTCACACAACCCAAGATGTGTTTTGGACCTGGCTCATGGGCTGTTTCAGGTCATGTTTTATTGTGTTCTCAACACAGTATAGCATACATAAGCCACAGCTACTACAATGACTAAACATATATTAAGAAAAAGACTAGAAAAGATGTTTCAAGAAAGGGACAAGACAGTAAAGGATTGTGGTTTACAGTTGTAACGGACAATATAAATACTACTTAAACAAAGTTGCTGAAGTTGGACTTATGTAGTCCAGAAAGATGCCAAGTAATTTGCATGGGGAAATAGCCTATATGAAGTCAACCAGAACCTGGCACATTCAATTTCAACCAAAGCCAGCTTCAAAGTGAACAGCTACTGTGTATATTGAAGAAAAAAAAAACCCATATTAAATATCCTCCTTTCCTGTCCACAATGGAGTTCTATGATATTAATAAGGAATTCTTCATCCTGTGTGTGTGTGTGCGTGTGTGTGTATATATATATATATATATATATATATATATATATATATATATATGTGTGTGTATATATATGTATATATATATGTATATATATATATGTATGTATATACATAGCAAGTTCAAAGCAGTAGTTTTTTTTTGTTTGTTTGGTTTTTTTTTTGTGCTACGGGGTCTACGAGACCATGATTAGCTGAGACTCTGGCGGATGCAAGTATGGGTTGGGTTTATCCAGTGAGGGATGAACATTTTGGCTGTTTGGGACAGTCAAAAGGAGTGGAGACTAAAGGAAAAGTAATTACAGACAAGGGAACTGGATATTATTGGCGTTTGAGGTTAAATCACTAGCTATACCTTTTGTTTTTTAAATTCAGACATCTAACATATTGAGAGATTTTAGGTTTCAACTGAACTATTTTTAGTTGCAGTTTGTTTCCTTTTTTTACATTGCTGATTATTATTTGACTGGCAGGTGCTTATAAACCAGTCAATGGATTAGTTTTGTATTACTTACTTTAACTTATCTTAAGATAAGCAAGTTCCCTCCAGTTTAGTGACATACTGGTGTGAACTGTCCCCAAGTCTCACCGGTGTGGAGTTCTGTTCTGCAACCTTCACAGTTTAACATATCAGTGTACAAATCAGAGGCCACTCGCTGTGTTGTATTTTGAAAACTGGAGGGCCTCTCTATGCCATTCATGTGCGTTTAGTTTCTCCCAGCTCAATCTGACAAGTGTAAATTGACCCAGCTGAGAGCTAAAATAGACTCAGCACATATCTTTAGCAGAACAGAGAGGACACTCACTTCTGGGTTGCTTTCAAACCATAATGTCACGCTTCTGGTAGAACCACTCTTATTGACTAGAGTGGCCGTGATTCACAACGGCTATCATAGCCTAGGGGTTCATGTCCGAGAATATAAGAAAAAAACAAATAAAGAGCTGATTCAATAAATCCACAGGAGGAGAAGGTAAAACTGCCAAAGAAAAGAAAGGTATGTGGATAAAAGATCAAATAAAAGAAAAGAAAAGGGCTGCCTTAAATGAGAGGGAGAGACCAAAAGAAAGAGAAGAATTAATACATAAATTTAAATACCTTCATAAAAGAGCCAGGAGAGAAAGTATGAAGGGAAGAGTAGAATGATGGAGAAAAGACTTCTGCTTGAGCAAGAAGAGAAATATTGAACTTGATTATCATTCGTATCCTGTCAAGAAATGTCAAAGATACCCACATCGTGAGTCTCATTTTTTGTGATGTAGCTGACTCACTGTCCTGCCCCCGTATAAAGGAGCAGTCAAAAGAAGCAGTGAGGCTAAGAATCCTTTGAAGGGAGCTCTTTGATGCCATTTTCCTTTCTTTCTCTCTTTTTCTTTTATTTTCTACAATCGACCACATCTTCTCCTGTGGTTGAAAAGCACAACATTACAGCATGGTATGGATGGTTATACGTGTGTATTTATGAGCATGTGAATAAATGTGTGAAATAATGTTTCAGTTATATGTAAATTAGTGTCTATACTAAAGTTTGCATACAAGATAAATGACAGGTTGGTTTAATAATTCATGTGGGACTGAACTGGACATACTGTATGTGTGTGTGTGTGAGGCAAAGAAAGTGACCCGCACTATTTCATCCAAGTTTATGTACATGTAAGAGATGTACATTAAAAGTATAAACCCCAACATCTCTTTTATCGTGTAATTTTGTAGAAGTGGTATTTAGCACAGAAAGTGCATTGATATTATACATTTGGTTGCTTGTGGAACAAATGGTGAACACAACTGTTTTATATCTCAGCTTTGGCCTTTTTGCTCACCTTAAATAGACAGTTCTGTGTCATAAACCTAACTAAACAATGAGTAAAACCAACAGTGGAGGCCAGACTTACAGTTTGCACAAACTCTGTTTACTTTAAGCAATAACAGTGATAATAAAAGGTGCAGGATATGAAATATTTGCTCCTGGCTCAAGCGGATATATACTGATGAAAATATAGGTTTCAAATGTGTAAAATTTGGAAAGGAGATGTATTTAAATTAATCGCGCAGTGTGATGCATTAAACTTGTGATAGGCGATGAGGCATGGAAAATAGCCCGGGGAATTGTAGATTATTCCAAATTAAAAAAAAAAAAAATTCTTTTTGTAATTATTAACAAGCTAGGCTTTCATATTTAGAAAAAGCATAACTTGTGCAGCTATTGACCTTAATTAGAGAGGAAATTTGAGAAGAGAAGGAGGGAAGATGCACAGCAAATTGTCTCAAGGGGGAACTGAACCTAGGCTGGCTGCATGAGGACTTTTTAGATCTTGCCTCTCTTGCAAGCTGTCCTTAGTCTTAATCTTGAAAAATAAGAAATCAGAATCAGATTTATGAGCCAAGTGTGTCTATAAACATACAATGAGTTTGTTTCCGGTTGTTGGTGACCCTTGGTCAGTTTGGGGGTTAGGGGATAGGCATGGGAATGGTTTTGTTTTTACTGTTCATTTTTTGCTACATTTTATTGTACAAAATGTGCTATATAAATAAAGTTTAATCGGTTGATTGATTGATACAAATACGAGCGGTAATGTACAGTTGTGCTTTAAGGGATCCGAGTTCTTTTAGATCTCTTGGAGTTGGATCTAACAAGGCCTTCAGATCTTTTGGCTCCGTATAAACAAACATTGAAAACCTGGCAATGAAACGGAGCCCATTGTCTGTAAGTACAAATAAATAATTCTAAAGTTGACAGAAAATGTATCTCTATTATAAAGAATGCACGATAGTTGTTTTAAGAAGCTTGTTCAAACAAAAGTGGTTTCCCTTCAAATTTAAACCTAAAGACAGATTTCCTGATTTCCAAAGCTGTGCATCTGTAGACGTGGGTGATTTTGAGGTTTTATGTGAATCAGGTTAACCCCAGCCCCCCAGGCTTCCACATTAACTGATACAATGCTCTCACTCCAACAACACATAAGCATGTTCACATCTTAATGTGGTAACAGCATGTTCATGATAAAGCTGAAAGCTGACAGTCGGTTGAGTATGTGAAAGAACAGAGGAAAGATTTGATTCCTTTTAGTCTGAGATTCATGACTCTATGGATCTGCGTGGTTGATCTGGATCTGCAGAGATTCACATATGACTAAGATACACAAGACAGACAGTGCACATAATGTGCTGTGGTTCATCAAACTAAAAAGTTCCTGATATAAATCTCAAGTAGGCTTTTTCTCAGAACTCAGGCATAATTGAATGGGGATTTGGGTTTATTTAGGATTCCAGTTTTGACTGGAGGTGTAGATTTAAGTGCCCATTGGTTGTCTCCTCTGTCTCCATGAAGGACTGGCAACCTGATCCAAAGCAGCTGCTTACCTGAACCCTGAATGAGATCAAGAGGGCAAGAAAGTGATTAAATAGTCATTGAGTGGCAGGTAGGTTGCCATGTAAGTGGTTTTACCAAAAGCAAGAGACTTTTAGAAAGTCACCCATACCCGATGATCAATAAGATTTCCATTGTGACAGCTGCTTCCTGTTTTTGCACTGGTCTTAGTAAACTGCTATTTCCATCACGTAATAAACACACTACATGTTTTTATATCAGTGCAAAATCAGATCACTGAGGTCAACCGGGTGCTCCCTTCTGAGCACTTTCTAGAAGGCCACCTCTTGCTTATTTGCATGGTGTAGTAAATATGGCCTCAAAAGACTCAAAATAGTGATAAAATGGTCTAAATCTGATAATACCATAAAAAATAATTATGAATACCTGTCTTGTGAAAGCCACATGCTTATATCACCCCACTGAAACCTTATACAGTTGTGGCTGTTGGCTGAGTCTCCAAAGAAATAAGTTTGACTGTCATGTGAGGATAAAGCAAATAAATGCAAAATATAGGACTGGGAACAAAAAAACCTATCCATTTCACCATTTAAATGTGAGAGTAAAAAAAAGTGAATGCTGAAAGAAGGGAAAATGTAATACAATGACAAACAGGAATAAAATATAAGAATGTATAAGGCGCCATATCAAATCACATTAAAGTATCTTAACTATGTTAAAAAACTGGTAATGTGGGCAGTAGACTAGCTCTCATGAGTTGTACTATGTAGCAAGTATTCTGAAGCTCTGAGTGATGGTTTGTGACAGCCTCTCAAACGCATTTGGAATGTAGAGACTTCAGGGCAAAATTCAAGACATTCTGACCTCTTTTTAGTCTAATAAAGAGGAAAGAATGGGATATTAATGAAGTATTTAACCCATCGTCGCTACATCCTGCAGTTTCTCATCACATTCTGTTATAAAAGGTGACATTCAGCTCTAAATTCATCTTTACCTTTGGCAGCTCTTTTCAAATGGGAAATAACAAACTTCCATTGATATTAAAGGAAGATGATGTGTTAAAAGGTGCTGGTGTTCAGATGAAACAGTTGATTTTGAACGGATAAAAATAAATTTATACCGAGGTAAAATTCATGTTTGACTTGACTTATGGCTATGCTTATGTTAGATGAGAACCTCATACTCATTAGTGTCCGTTAACAATATGACTCACAACCTGTTTTCTAATTTATCTATCTTCTGTCAACTTCCTAATATATAGTGGCAATGTGCCAATAATGCTTGACAACCACAGATCTTTACTTTGTTTCCCAATGTGAAGGATTTAAAATGATTTATTAGAAAAAATGGAATTACTTTAATGGAATGACAACCTCTACAAGGGTGGACTCTGACTCTCACCAGATAACATCTGGGATAGGCTCCAACCCCCCACTGACATAATTAATATTATGTACTTTATGACAATCTTGTTTTATTCAAATTAATATGTTGTAATTAGTTTCATCATTTCACAGGCAAAAACTATATTCCGAAGCTTAAGAAAAGGGAAAAAAAACGATGGTTCAGATATTCAGAGAAAATGTCTAGTTCAGTCAACTGAGCGACTGTTTCTTGCTTGTTTTAGATGACAGCAGTAATAAGAGTAAATTCCCCTCCAAGTCATCAATAACATGCCATAAAATCTCAAATTTGCTGGCATCTGTGCTCTCACATACTGAAAGGCACCTTTGGGACTCACTAAGCATCTCAAACAATTGCCTTTCAAGATCCTCAGCAATTTCATCTGTTTCCCAAACTTGTGTTTGCAGAGAGCAAAACACACTTAAAGACTGTTGGTTCCATTTTTGTTAAAATATCTCAAATGTGACCCTGGACGACAAAACCAGTCGTAATTCGCATGGGCATATTTTTAGTAATAGCCACTAATACATTGCATAGGTGAAAAATATCGGTTTTTTGTTTTATGCACATATCATCAGAAAAATGAATAAAGAACACAATTCAGAAGAAAAATTTATAAAATTCCTACCGTAAATCAATTAAAACTTGATTTTAGTGAGAGGTGTATCCTAAATCCTGACAAACAATGGCTAAACTTGCTTGAAAAAAGGCCTACAAACTTCGTTCCGCACTTCGTGCTATTAGGGGATTCCCCGGTCATGTTTGATATCCTTATAAAGCTTGGAGTTCCCTCTCTTGGATTTTCCTAATCTCATTTGCGTCATAACTGCTCTAAACCGATAGAAAGCCTCGAAACAGACCGTACTCGGCATAAACAAAACCTCTTTGCTCTTAGCAACGACGCTGCAGGGCGCCTCTGATTGGCTGCAGGACCGGTGCGCATGCGCAGTGCATAAAATCTACTAAACTTCCGTTTTAAGCAATGGATGC
>JAOWBL010004076.1:0-11530 GCA_028564865.1 Zenarchopterus dispar | reverse complement strand
ATATATATATATATGTGTGTGTGTGTGTGTGTGTGTGTGTGTGTGTGTGTGTGTGTGTGTGTGTGTGTGTGTGTGTACATATAAAATATAGGCACAGTCTGCAGTCCAAAAATGCTTTTGTGTGTACTCAAAATATAAACTGGGTCTTTGTGAAGATGAAAAGTTTGACAGCACTTTTGTTTAAATACAAATCAAGCAGCACTAGACATGACTTTATCTCCAAAAATAATCCCATCACACTGGCCTAATTCAAAAATAGGAGAGTTACACAAAGACTATCAGATCTCCGCTGTATCACTTAAATATTGATCATTATTACTGTGTCATCTTATGTCACCAGTTAAAAATAACTCCTTAACAATAATGATGCTGTACACTTGTAAATTTGTGCAAATCTGTACCCGTTTTTGAGGCTCTGCAGGGCTTCCTCCACCCCTTTCTGGTTGTATTTAACCATGTGTGTGTGCATGTCTGGGTAGTTGCTGCGGATGTTCCTCTCTGTGCTCCCGTTCGGGACTGTCCCAAAGCGAAAAGGAGGGTAATGCTCCTGTGGTTTCTGGAACTGTGGAGGGACAGAAGATTGTGGAGAATGAGAAGGAAAAATAAGAAAAGAGAAATTAACTAATGCAGGACAATTGTGCGAGGTTAAGGGAGATAGTAAAACCTCGGTCACAAAGACCTGTACCAACTGCTATGAACATTCTACAAACAATTTTTGGACCATTTCCAATGGCCTCCTTGAGGCAGCTTTATAAGAATCTAGTGTTTGTAGCCCATTCCTAAGTTCATGGCTAGGTCGATGGTCATGTCCAAGATTTTCTATGAAAAGCCTCGTGGGGGGGCAAGGGACAAATACCTTAGGAACAGCCTAAGAGAACAACGCACTATGTTCGTGTAAGTGTGGTGCAAGAACATATTAAGTTGTTCTAGTAGAGCCCTTACAGCATTCCCATGAACGCCTTTCTAATCGAGATACTTAAGGCAGAAGTACGCATCTCCGTGTGTACTTCAGGAAGTATGTCATAAGGTGGGAGTACATCATAGGTGCACTGCTTGGCCACAGCTGAACTAGAATAGCAGCTGTAACGGCTAGATCTTCTTCTTCCTGCATCTTTAGGTGTAGACGATGCAGCTGCGTTCTTCTCGCCATGATTGCATCTAGAAAATTACAAATGTTTCAACAAATATTCCAGCATATGAAATGATCAGGACACAGATGTTTGGAGATATTGGACAGCCGGCACTTAAATACTTCGACAAAATGTGACCAAAGCTGTAGGATCTTCCAACCAACGAGATGAGATTGTCGTGAGTTGCACATAGTGGTCCCAAACAGCCACCTTCTGACAACAATTTTCATGATAAGTATACCGTCGGTAGGTTCTGAGGCTCCCTTACAGAGACCATATAAACTCTACCACCAGCATGCAACAGAAAATCACCTTATTTTCTCAAGCATGAGTCAGATTGCTCTTGCGAATTGAACAGCAGCCATACTGATTTCCTACAAAGGCTGTAGGAAACTATACCCCCCTCCATAAATGTCTATGAACTCCAGATTTCATATGAACTGGGAGATTCACATGACTCCACCATTTGTGACCGATGCTTAAGAAAGAACGATGAGAAGAAAATGGAAAGAAAGGAAACTAAAGGGAATGAGAAAAGATGATGCAGAAAAGAAAAAGGGAGAAGACCAGAGAGCAATGAAATATAGGAAAAGGAACAGGGATGACACAAATGGGGAGAAGAGAGGTGCAACCCCCCAAAACAAAGGAATAACACTACGGAGGAAAAGGAGGAAGAAATAGTTAACAGAAGCAAACAAGTGGACAGAAAGAGACCAATAATAGACGAAGAGAGACCAATAAAATCAAGAATTAAGTATGTGTGAATGGGTGGGAAATTGAAAAGGGGAGAAAGGGGAAGAGGCGTGAGGGAGAAATGGGGAAGAGATGAAAAGAAAAGTAAAAAATAAATGAACAGAGAAAAACAAGAAGAAAACCAATAACAGTGAAACAAGAAGAAAGGGGACCAGGAGGGACTCAATGAAGAAATTAGAGGATTCAGAATCACTCATTCAAATAAAATCTAAAATTCATTTTGTAACAAACATTTATTCAATTAGCTACTAAACTCAAAGCTGAATAAATGGACTGTGGACTCGCCTCAAATTGATTATATCTTACATCAGTCAGCATGTATCATATTGAATAATTTCATTGCACACAAACAATCACCATCCACTTCAGTCTAGTCAAAATTCACCTTACACGATGGAGAAATACATCCATTAGAGCTCTATTAGACCAGAAAAGACCTATTCATCGTGGTTACAGCACTGACCTTTTGAGCTGTGTGGAAACGAATGAGCCCATCAACATGTGAGCCCATGAGTGAGTACGTGTGCGTGTTAATCCCTCATCAGCTGCAACTGCAATGATACACTCAACCAAAATGCTTGAGGGCTTTTTTTTTTGTTCTTTCTTTTTATAATCAGTTTCTTGATCAAAGGCCCACTTCTCAGCCAGGAGATTAGAAACTAAAATCTGCAATCACATTTCCAGCTCCTCAAAATACAATGTAGGTCACATTTCAGGTCACATTTCTGGAGCGGACTGAGTTGAGGGATGACAGTTTTCCGAGTTCATGTCAAAACTGAGGGAATAGTGGTTTTTATGAAGTCCGGGATGCTAGCTCAAAGGTCGACCTAATCGTAACAGTGATTTTCTGCTCTGGCCCTTTTAAACATATGTATGAGATTTGCCCAAATGTCCTGAATGTGTTTGAGTATTTTGGACTATTAATGGTGAAAGACCTCAGATGCATTAAGAAATGTATGGTTTCTAACTGAAAAGTGATTATTTGTTGATAGTCACAAAATAGGAAGCCATAACTCATCGTTTACTGGACAGGCAAAACCTTTGGTGGATGTTCCTTTCAAATCCAATCCTGGCACCTTCACTTGTCCCAAATTAAACTGCTGATCATTTAATTGAGAACATTGCTACTAGTATACTTCAAAACCCGTTTTCTTCCTTTGTCTCTCTCTTGCTTTATTTATTCATTCAGACTGTTGAAGCTGTTATTCATCTTGTCAAAACTTGTTTCAAAGAGATTCTTCCGGATAGCAATTTAGTTATGTGTCACTGCAACGACGTCTTGGTTTCTTTCTCTAGGTTTGAGGACATTTCCAAATATTAAGTTTAGATTAATATGAGGCTTCAGCAAGTCGACTTGCTGCTTGAGCGTTCATTTGTCAGCTTACCCCGTAATGAGACAGAAACCAACAATGAATTAAGCTTAAAAAGTACTGCACTGAAACACTGTCATTTATTACCTTTGCCTCTAATTGACAGATTACAAAAAAAAAAAAAAACAAGCCCTGGATTCTGCAGATACGTAGCATTCATCAGTATCACTAAATCACTGGACAGAAACATTAATTGCTATTAAAAGTCAGTTATTTTTTGGAGCAGCTGGATGCAGGTTAAACATGGTCACGTCACTGAACAGGTCACCTCATGCAAATACCTGGGGGTGCTTATTCAAAAGGACCTCAGCTGGAGAACACACGTGGCGAGCTTTCTGCTGAAACCCTTCAGCACCTTCATTTTCTGTAAAGATTTGAGGTGTTTGTCATCTGTAAGAACATTGTACAAATGTTTTATATTAAAAGGGACTGTTGTACAGTATGGTGTGACCAGCTGGTTTGGTTAATCTAACAGTTAAGTGCAAAACTCAGATTTTTAGTTAGGTTAAGACCACAGGCAAGAGTATGGGGGTGTTTAATTTCCTCTCCCCTGAGGATCTGTTTGAGCAGGAACTTAAGAAGGCTTCCTCTGTTGAAGCAGGGTCTTTAATTTAAAGTCTGGTTTTCTGCAGAAATTTTCCTATATTCAGGGTTTTTTTCCTATGAAAAACAAAGAAATGGACCTTGCATTTGATTTTGAACGCCAACCTTATACTTAAAACCACTTATATGACCTTAGTCTGACCTTTTTTGTTATATTTCTGTTATCGCATATTGCCTCAGCTTTAAGTAGGAGGCGATATTGTGCTTTGCAGGCTAATTTATATTCAGGTGTTTATTCTGTGGGATGTAATGCATCTGCATAAAGTTAATATAGCCAGAAAATACATCTATAGATCACTGCGGTAGCTGCGCTGATTCCTGCATTGGAGTTGTTTTTGCTGGGCATGAAGAATGAAATGGTCTCCTGTAAAGGTCCTCTGAGACCCTTTTTGCAGTTTGTTTATACACACACCTACACATAGACACACATACACATATCTAAGGGCTAAGTAACTGAGTGTGTTGCTTTCCTCCATGGCTTCACTATTTTCTTTAACCATTTGACATTTCGCAACTTGTTCAAACAGTGTGAGAGACACCAGAGATGGAGAGGGCACAGGCGGGGAATATTGATGGACAGACTGGAGGTACTGACAAGACAAGTTAAGACTCAGACACCATTTGTGTTGACAGACAGCAGTAATTGATTAGTCATTCATACTGCTGGGCTTCCCACTGATAGTCAAAGGACAGAGACATGCACAACAAAATCCTTTTCATCTCAGAGGCATTCTGCCCTGTGTTCATGGTTTATTAGTCCATACAAAGTTAAGAAAAGGAAAAGAGAAAACAATGTGCTATGAGCTGGATTTAAAAGCAAAGATGTTGTTTGCTCCATAATCTCAGAGTTCCACAAAGACACGCCACTTGTGTTTCATCTGCGTGGACTTTTAAGGACTCTGAGGTGACCATCGAGCTCTCATTCATTCAGTCTCACCTTCTTGTCAGAGAGGCCGGACACTGTGTCGATGTATTGCTCCTGGATCATGAAAGCAGCCAGGTTGGCAGTGTAGGAGGCCAAGAAGATGACAGCAAAGAAGGCCCAGACCAGGACCATGATTTTACTGGTGGTCCCTTTGGGGTTTTCGATGGGGACGGAGTTGTTGAAGACGATGCCCCACAGCAGCCACACCGACTTTCCGATCGTGAATGTCGGACCACCGGGAGCTGAGCAAAGAGAGGAGAGGGACTCACAGTTTATATGACAAGGTTCTTGTTTCAGTGCTAAGAAGGAGAAAGAGGAGGTTGTGCTTTAAATTTGTTTCAAGATGTGATCAACCAGAAAATTAATTTCCTCCAGGACATCAAAGTGATGAAATTTGATTGTGGTGCTCTCAACACTGGAACATTATCTTTAAATTTTCTCCCAGAAACGTAGTCTCTCCTATTTCTCACCAGAACGACACTTTTAAATCTGTGCCATAATAGAATAATAGTAATATTTAAGGTCTTGGTTAGCTGTAGAAACCCATATTTGGTCAAATAAGATAGCTTTCAGATTTTGTATGAAAATAACCACTTTGGTAAAGTTTGAGAATAACTATTGTAATAGACGAAAACATAGAAATTTGGTCCATAACAATTAAACACATTTTGTAGCAAGAGATCAAACAAGAGAAAATGGGTTGTAAAAGAAACTTAAAATCAACAGCACTATGTCACACATCAGCAACAATGAAACTAGATCACAGAGCTACCGTGGACATCATGTCCACAGTGGACAGAGGTGATTGAGAGACTCAAGAAAGTATCGATGGGAGAGAATTTGAGAGAGAGAGTGGGTAGAAGACCAAATTTTGCAGCGTCATAAAAGCAGCTTAACCTTCACACCTATAGGGGGAAATAATAAATAAATAAAATAAATAAATAAAATAATCTTTGTAACTTTTAGCTGAGAGGATCCTCCTGTAGGTGTGGAGGTTTAGTTGCTGTTATGTCACTGATTTTTATGCTTTTTTGGTAACTTGCTCCCACAGTCTTGTTTTCTCTTTTCTTGTTTTCTCCACTACTATTACTTTCCTAAGTTTTGCTGTGTGTGACATAGCGAACTATAGTAATACATACTTATTGCAAGACACAAATGTCTGGAACAGAAGTCCAAAGTTACTTTGGGTTTTTGCTGATGGTAGAGATGAGAGACAACATTTCCTAAAAGTGATCAATATTTCTTTAAATGAAATTCAAGCAGACATTTTAACATGAAAACTGTTTTATGCTGCTTTAATTTAACCTAGAATGTGATCAACTCTAATCAAAACTAATCTAATAATTCTCCTAAATATCGCCTTTTAAACATGCATAGTTTCTGCAAGGTGACTAATTATGTGTTTCTCATTCACCATTGCACACAAACTTTACAGATCTTCTTTCTCCAAACAGGTAATGTAGTAATCAGCATCTCAGAAAATATCAGTTCAATATATCAAGGGGCTGGTGACCGATGTAAGAGGTAGTTTTACTGTCAAAACCTGGTCCATCAGAGACTGAACGTAAGTGTAAAACTTGCAATAAACCAACTTCCAGATAGGACATGAATCAGTCTCCTGGCTGGAAGTCCTGTATTTGGATTCATGTCCCTATCACGTCCTCCATCCTCTAAGGCAGAGGTTAAGGCTTTTTCAGGCTGCAAAGATGAAAGGAACTTGACGGTCATGTAAAATTAAGACATGTCAATACTTTCTCACGATTTTAGAGCCTTTGATGTAAGTTGATGAGGAGCACTGTTCCTTTCTTTGGTCTTGAAAACTGAGGTTCACAATCTCACAAACTCCGTGTTGATGCAGAGCTCTGGCGGTTGCACTGAAACACATTGTGGTGAAGTATTCCAAAAAGGAAAAGAAAAAGTGAATCTTTTAATACTTTTGAAGAGTTATATTGTGAGCTCAAAGCAAAAAATATTAAGTAAAAAAGATTTGAAATCTCAGATAGAGATGTCTAAAACCCTGGGGAATGTCATTAAAAAAGTAATTGTCTCATGATAGAGTTTATTTCGAGGTCTACCGGAGGATATGTAAATTATAAAATGTAAAAATGAAAGACAAGTTATCTTATACTATTGATTGTGTCAGTGTTTCATTACATTTTCTCTGAAGTCCTTCACTGGACCAACAAACTGTTTAGGAGCCCCTCCATCCCAAGCTCTATATTTGGATTCAACTTACCCAACTCATTATTGAGATAAAATATAAGAGTGTAACGCTGAGATGTGCCAAACATATCACCAGGTAGCCAGAATTAATTTGTGATTTGTTGAGATGTCATTAAGTAAAAGAGAAAAGTTTTCTTGCAGCCTTCCTTTCTTTATTGTAGCTCTAAGCTATATAAAAACAACTGGAATACTGAAAAGAAAAGGAAGAACTCAAGTCAATTTGAACCTTGAAAAGTGAGGGAAAAACAACATTTTCCTTCAGGTCAGTGAACCGGCTCTGCAAGTACAGTCACTAAAATTTTTATGTTGTGTTAACTGTCAGTAATGATGGTCTCAGCCTGCTTCATTGGTCTTTATTATTGTTGTTCATGTGCAGAAACGGAGGGTGCCACTGTTATCAATCACAGCTGGGTTTTTGCAGCCAGGAATGCTGATTAAAACCAGGAAATGACCTTTAGGATGTAGAGAAAGGCATGTTCTGTGAGCAATGCATTCTGGGTTCGATCATACATCTACTCAAAATCTTGTTGAGGAATCATTGTGGGGTGTGTAGAAGGGGCTGGATTTTGTCCGACTTAATCAGAACTACTTATTGAAAGGATTTTTTTTTCCTCTGTAGTGGGGTTGTGTCAACTTTCAATATGGTCCTGTTTAGACCGGCTATTATCATTCATCCTGAGTGGTCCAATCACAAATGGCCAGCTCCAAGCAAATCTTTTCACATGCTGCATTAACAGGTGTCTCCACTTCCATCTCAAGTTCCCACTTTTGATCATGTCTCACTTCCTCACAAATAAACAAGTACATTATTTCCACCTTTGTAGACCAAATATTGTTGTTTTTTGGCTGTGGGAGGCACCAATGCATTCACCTAGTTACCAGACAACAACAAACACTCTTCCTGTCCGCTGGACTTTTTTTCCAACTACGTTTAACATAATAATCATACATATACAAGAGTAACAATGTGAAAACATTCAAAAACTTTAAAGAATAACATGACGTAAGAAAATCCAAACAGAATTTAAATATGTTAAAAATTAAAAGATGAAGAATTAATCTAGGCAAATCAAAACAAAACAGACTTTAATACGATGCCTCTGTTGTGCAAATGACAACGCCGTCCTGCGCAAACAGACATTCAGTCAGACAAGTCCTGCAACGAAGACTCTACAGGCCTTCCTGATGATAAAGCACTTATGTTTTGGTGTTTGGGCTCTGATCTGATGAATCTGCACTTATAAGGCATGCATGAAGACATCATAGGTGATGAACATAGCTTAATCGGAGCCTGGAGGTGCAGCTGATGATGACCCTGGTCTTGTGACCAAACACTGCCTGGTTTGATTTTCTGACCGTGCCTGATTTCCTACAACTCTGTCCATCGACTAGCCAATTACAATGCAACTTGAAATGACATATGAAGGCAGCCCAGCGCAGTTCCTTCTAAGAAAAGTGAAACATAAAATAAACCAAACTTTATGAGACTCTGAGAAAGAATCGAAATTGGTGGAGTTGCAGTTACAGAAGTCAACAGTATAAAGATGTTACAAGTTGCCACACACAATGTGTGTATCCACAACCTGAGACACATCATGGTGTACTACAAGCTCTTTTTGCAACACTGACATCCAAAGTTGATCTCTGCTCCTGAATCACCAAGACCTGAGATTAGTTTGTCTCTTTCCTGCAACAGACAAAGGCCCCAGCGTCCTCAGTTTGGTCGATCAAGGAGGAGTTTGTTGGGCTACTCAGAATGGGCATTTTAACTATTTTTAACGACCCACAACTCACCGATTTAACAGCAGTTACATGACACATGGTATTACATACTGTATGGTGTCTCACATGACACCCCTGAAAACTATACAAAGGCAGTGTAAAACTCACCTTTGGCACTCAGCAGGCTGCGGTTGTAGCCCACTGGGCTGAAGTATTCAAAGACGAACACTGTCACAGCCACCACGGTCAGGCACATCACAAACATCATGACCCAAACTGCTGGGCTGTACGGTTCTGGAGGAGCAGAAGAAATGAAGGCGCAAACAGGCATTTAGATAAGTCTCTCTTGTCGTCCCTACCTCTAAAGCTAAAGCAGAAGTGATTGTTACCATGTGTTGGTAAGAGGATAACTGAAGGTAGCGAGAAGAGCTGCCAGATACGAAAATGAAAGAATTTTGTGCTGAGTTTTGTTGTTTGGGGTTTAGAAGAAGGATTTAGGCGTGTTCGTGTGTGTGTGTGGTGGGTAAAGGGGTTTAGTTGTAGGCTCCAGTTATTGGTGGGATAAAAGCTTAATAGGAAGTTTCATGCAACATCTTCAAAGACAGAACTCCTCTAAGTGGGCCATCCTGGAAGAAAGTGCTGGAAAAGAGGGTGGCGGCAACATGGGATACGTGGAGTGTAACAGATGCTACGACCGTCTGGAAGTTACAAAATAAAATCGGGATAAATGTGGGACACCTTTTACTTACCAAGAAAGGCAGACGGGGAGACCGTGCCATTGCTGCGTGCTACCATGACACTTATGCCCGTCTCAACAAATGGCACGGAGAAATCAATTATTTCCGAGCGCTCCTCGTTGATAGTGAGGGAGCCGATGGCCATGTCAGCTCGTCTGTACACAACCTGAGACACAAAATACAAAACAAATGAAGAAAGAGTGAAGCAAGGGGGAATTACAGCAACACAAAGACAGGGTTCAGCCATGTTTCCTTGATTTATTGTAACTCTCAGCTCAAACTGAACTAAACAAAATCAAAGAGATCAAATTCAGTATTTCATGAACATTTCTTTTTATTTCAGGAGCACCACAAAGCTGGAAAAGTTTTGCACTTTACAGCAAACTACGATTCCAACAACTGACTCTCTGCACGAAAAAAAAATATTTGTCTCATCATTCGAGCATGCAGAAGGAGAGAAAGCAGCATCTGGAGATCGCTCACATCCAAGGTGGCTTTATAAATGTTGCACTAAAACAAAATGATACGGTTACAGAAGCTGAGTGTCCTCAGGCACAGAAACACAAACAAGAAGGCTCTTCTGAGGAACACCTGTTCGGGGCGCTTCAATTACAGCTGCAGCTGGGCTTCATACGGTTTGGCTCGTAGCAGGTTTTCAGATGTATATGTATGACCCACATGAAGAGCTAACGTGAGACGACGCAGTGGCCGTCCACGGGCGCTGATCGATCAAAGTCTGAGAGCGAAGATAACTGGAGACTGGGAAGGACCAATGATCGGGGAAAAAAATCTGTGTTTGAGAGCCTGTTCTTGGGTGTTTGAAGTGATTTCTACCTCAAAAACTTCGACTTGGCACAGCCTTGTCATTTTGTTTGGGTCCACTTTAGTCTGAAAAGAAATAACTGTGAGCCGTTCAGATCTGCAGGATCCTGCAATGTCACAGGAGAGACTTATCCAGATTCCCCATCTTTGTCTCAGCTGAACTAAAGTGGGCAGTGCAAAGCTCTGACACAATTTAAAATAAGGCACAGTGGGCAGATGTGGCAGGGTGGATGGGTGGGAGTCGAGCAGCTCACTCCACCAGCGTTACCCCAAGATGTTACTTTACAGGTTTGTTTTTCCTGTTGGGATAATAAAGTGAGTTAAAATGTTGCTTTTAAGCTGAGCCCTAAATGTTATTATTTGTGTTTTCTTTCATTTTACAACACAAATATTATAGGCTGTTGTTTTAAATGCCCTGCCTCTCCCACTGTTATCACAGAATACTGTATCATATACAGTTTGTGTTTAGAAAATAATCACTCTGAGAAATGAAAAAAGAAAACCATAACTGGAGTTTTACAGGTGATGATTATTCTTAGTTTTGCAGTGCACACACACACACAAAAACACTTTTTCCAACAGCCCTAGGACCTGGAAAAAAACAAAACAAAAAAAAAAACCACCCTGCATTTTGAAAAGCTGTTGTGCAATTCCAACCCAGTCCCACAGCAAACTGGGAAACTTGCTCAAAAACCTCATTTATTGATTCTTGCTCATGGTTTTTTTTCTGCTACTCGGCACAAAATATGGAGGAACACAACGTGCATAAAAAGTATAAACTGCCACAATAGGAGTATTCATCATTTTCATCAGGTGTCATTTGCATGTTAGAGGGGATTTGGTGGTAGTGTTTAAAACAACCTTTTTTTTTTTCATTTTTACTCATTGTTTGAAGGATTTTCCCATCAAAATAATGGTTATGGTTAGAAAAGATGTTTTGTTCTCTCTTTTTTATGTTCTAAGGCTTCAGAAAAACAAATACATTTTTTGAGGAATTATTATTGGTTTGCTTTTCTAAAGCAGCTGGTCAATATTTAATTTTGCTTTCTGCAGAGATGCATGGATAGCAGTTTTCTTAGCTGCTTCCTGTTTACGATTTTCTTGAGGGTCTGACCTATCGATATCAGTTTTGACCAAATCTGATTTTCTTTTATCAAAGTATAAGCAACTATAAGTTATCAATTTAATAATAATAATAATAATAATAATAATAATAATAATAATAATAATAATAGGTAAGATCGG